>JAINUV010000268.1:0-83126 GCA_020205505.1 Panax japonicus
TTACTGATTATCCTTATAATTATTCTTAATTACCGCTACTCCCTCTAGCGGCCATCTAAATTTTTTTTGTTGGTCACTACTCCCTCTAGTGGTCAGTCAAAACGGCCGTGTTTTGACTGGCCGCTAGAGGGAGTAGCGGCCAACAAAATTTGTTTTGGCTTAATTACTAATTATCGTGATTATCCTCGTACATACTACTTATTAATCAGTAAAATAAAATAATAGAAAATTATAAGTATAATCAGTAATTATCCTTATACTTATTAATAAAATTAGCAAGTATAATCAGTAATTATCCTTATACTTATTAAAAAAATAAGTATGTATAAGGATAATTAATAATTATCGTCTTATAATTTTTAATTATAAATAAAAAATAGTGATTAAATTTATATTATATTCCTACTCAAATATATAAACTCAATCACTATTTTTTATTTATAATTAAAAATCATAAGACGATAATCAGTAATTATTCTTATACATACTTATTTTGTTAATAAATATAAGGATAAGTATAAAGATAATTACTGATTATCCTTATAATTATTCTTATAATTTTTTATTATTTTATTTTACTAATTAATAAGTAATATATATAAGGATAATTTGTTAATAAGTATAAGGATAAGTATAAATATAATTATCGATTATCCTTATAATTATCCTTATGTACGAGGATGTAATTAAGCCAAAAAAATTTTGTTGACTGCTACTCCCTCTAGTGGCCAACAAAAAAATTTGGCTGGCCGCTAGAGGGAGTAGCGGCTGGGCCCTCATCTCAGCCATTCACTCTAATTTTAGACGGCTAGATGAGCGTTAGTTGAAAGAGTCCCTCTGGCTAACATATTCTATGGATTATTTCTCATATATATATATATATATATATATATATATATATATATATATATATATATATATATATATATATATATAGTGATCCATAGCATCTATTTTCTATGGATCAAAAAGTGACATAGCATTTATGCATTCTATTCCAAAAATGAAGGGTTGTGATTGAAATTAGTTTTACGTCGTTCGCTAGTAATTCTAGCTGATTGAATTAATGAAAAATTTAGACAATTATGGCCTCAATTAGCCTAACCAGTTAAACAAAAACCAAATACTCCGCTAGAATTACTAGCGGACGCATATTAATTTAACTCTTGGAAAAATGAATTGGAGAAAAAGGTAACAAAGGTAACAAAACTCTGTGTTCGGGTGAGATCTGCCGACCCCTATATGGGCCGAGGCCTTGTATGTGTATGATCTGTTGAGCCCAATGGGTCGGTGCCAGTAAGAGGATTGGTGGTGTTCGGGGTCGGACGATCGAGTCTTTTGGGCTGGGGTCCAAATCTGTTTGGTAGTGTTCAGGGTCGGGTGACCGAGTCCTTTGGGCCGGGTCTCGATCTGTCTGGAGGGGTTCGGGAGACTCGAGCCCATACAGATGGTTATTCCTCGTATGGAGTCTGGTGTGATAAGGAGTTTGAATGGTTCAGGATTTCAGTCCTCACTATATTTATATACCAACTCCAAAGGAAAGTGTTAGAAAAGTTTCATACTCGGTTTGGGAGCAATAGAAGAAGAAGAAAGATCATTGCTTCTCTTATGCAGGTGAGGAAAAGTTCAGATGAAAGCCTCGGTCAGTATATTAAGAGGTTTCAAGAGGCAGCGGGGATGGTAGCAGAATTAAACTCACCGCTGGCCCTAGGATTCTTCACAACTGGTCTGGACATAGGGAAATCAATAAAGCTGATGAAAGACCTGGTTGTTAATCCTCCCAACGATCTAACAGAAGCTTTTCATCGGGCCGAGGGGTTTATCGCCATAGAGGAAGCTAAGGGAAACTTCAAGCCACACTCAAAGTCATATGAAAAGTCTAAGGATCGAGACAAGTAGACTTATCAGTGGTCGGACAATAATCAGGGGAGATCGGATAATCAGGGGAAGAAAAATTACAACAGTGGGGGATCGGGAAGTGGTCAACCACCCTTATCGAATAGGAATGTCAACAAGGTATATACCCCTCTCAATACCAATCGGGCCAAGATATTAGAGGAGATTCAGAACAAATCGTTTTAAGAACCTTGCTCGAAGACCCCGAAGCTTGGGAAAAGGAATCGAGATAAATTTTGTGAATATCATCATACTTTGGGACATACGATGGAGAAATGCTACGACTTGAGGGATTTGATTGAGAAGAATGTACAGAATGGCCAGTTGGTCTAATATGTAGCAGGTCGGGAGAATGTCGACGCACAGCAGAGAGAGAAAGATGAGATAGAAAAATTCTGAAAAAGTGTGACGGTTGTTTTTGAGGAGGGTTTTTATATTTTGGTGTGGCACGAATCCCTAAGGCGGCTAATGATGACATGTGGGTCCCGTTTCTTGGGTATCGTGTACTGTTTAAAAGGACCGTTTGGTTTCCCCATGCCTCACTTTAAGTCTCTCATTATAAGTGTTTTATAACAAGAGACTGGGGGGGCAATGTTCGGGTGTGATCTGTCGTACCCTATATGGGGCGAAGGCCTTGTCTGTGTAGTATCTTTTGAGCCCAATAGGCCGGTGCCAGTAAGGGGATTAGTGGTGTTCAGAGTCGGGCGATCGAGTCCTTTGGGCCGAGGTCCAGATCTGTTTGGCGGTTGTTGCCTCCTTTTTAGTCTAACAAAAAGGTCTCTAACTCATGCAAGCATACATGGGTTAACAAGTAGTACAGAGTAAGAAAAATATCGATCCACGGAGAAAGGTTTTAAATCTAAATTATCATGCATCAACTATTTCACTATTTTTATATGCTTAAACGAATAACTCACAATTATAATTAATTCTAAGTTCAATTCATGAATAAAAATATAATAATAAAATAATGTAATCAAATTTGGAAAAGAATGGGATTCTAATCTCATTTAATATTTAATCTAAATTGCAATCATCATGTAATGTTTAACTATTTATCATGGAAAACTAGTCAAGGGCACAGTAGTAGACATAACCATTTTTTAAAGAACTATGACCAATTCACATAACCTGTACAAATGATAGAAATCATGTAAGCGACAAGCCGACACTATTATCAAAATCACTATATGTCTATGTGAAATTGCAGTAATAATGAATTAAATTGCAAGCTCTTATCATGACTACACGTGGTGACACGGTATATGTGAAAACCTGAGAATTTAGACAATTTTATAAAATCTTAAAAGATTGAATAGAGGTTAAATAATAAACCAAGATAAAAAATAAGTGTATCTATTTGACATTTTTGGGAATGAATTTTCTGAATTTAAAAACTTTTGGTGAAGGTTTACAGTGTTAAGAGTATTTATGTATGTGGTCATATATGTGTACAATGTGTGGTTAAGGGTCAAGGGTTGACCGGATAAATTATATCAGTCAAAAAACCTAATAATATACTAAGAGCCTCGACGAACAGTTAGAAAATCCTATCGACTGATAAGAAACCCTATTACCGGATATGGAAACCATAATTTTAGAACTGGGAATCTGAAAACCTAATTCGGATTATTAAAACCCTAATTGGGAAGCTTGAAGATAAGTGTTAAGGTTTTTATGTTATTGATTTTATATTAATTAGGGATAGCCCTAATTGATTATTAGAAAACCCTAATTGTTCAACTGGAAACCCTAATGTACAATTAGAGAAAACCTAATTATTAATTTATAGAGTTTATGTTACTTAGGAAACCTTAACCCCAATTAGCAAGCTTGAATGTGATTAGTAAACTTTACTATAATTAGGGAACCCTAATTATAATTTTCTATTTTTAAAACATAATTAGAAAAGCTTAGAAATTTAAATTGTATAACCTTAGGGTTAAACCCTAACGGTCAAACCCTAAGGGTTAAAACCTAATGATTGAGAGAAGTTACCAAGTTGACATTCACTTTATAAGTCAAATGACCAAACTACCCTTTTATTATTTTAATGAGGTGGAGTGTAGATCTAACCCTACTTGTGGTTGGTGACCAACCCTAAGCTAGCCATGTGGTCTAGTAATCCACTTTAATCATCAAATACCAGCCATCTTGCATACTACAAATTCATTGAACCTAAGATCAAAGTTAAAAAGTTAGGAAATTCACTTACTTTACTTTTCAACCTAGCCAAGACCTTCTCTCTCTAAAAATTTGAAAATGTAGAGTGAGAGTGAGTGATAAGTTAAGCCAAAGTCAGCCTTTAGCTTGCCAAGAACAAACATCAAGGTCAGAATCAAGATCAAGCTCAAAAAGGAGGTATAAAACCCTAACTTGAAAATATATGTATTTGATGTTAGATATTCTTAATGATTGGTTAAATATGTGTTAGAGGGTGTTATTTAGTGATCTGGGTTGTTAGATCCCAGATCCATAACATCTAAATGCTCAAAATTAAAGATTTCAAAAATCTGGAAAACTAGATAAATGTGGCCTGACAACCGAATGTCAGACCCCATAGATCTTTAACTGTTAGTTGTTTTGTCTATAGTATGCTATGTTGTCTATGCTCTGGAACTTGAATCAAGCCCAGATCATGTATAGATTAAAATTTATTATTGGTCAAAGTACGTTGACCGAGAACAAAAACCGTTTCTGGAAAACCCAGATTTTTTCAGGTAGCTCTGACAACATCTTTAAGGCCTCTGATCTTGCTACTAACAAGTGATTTGGCCATGTTTGTATAATGGACTTGTAATCTGGTATAAGGACTACACAAACAAGCTTTTATATCACCCAGATCGTACATAGAATAAAAGTTATGCAGGGTCAAAGTAGCCTTGACCACCAATTTTGTCAAAATCTGGAAAAAACCTAGAAACTTCATATGTGATTTTCTGACATAGTTTAACTGTCCTTGTTCTGTCATATGTGATGTTGTTGTTAGTACTTGATGTTATGTAATTGTAGCCTGACATGTTCTCTACACGATCCAACCATTAGATCACACAAATAAGACATTTACTGGAAGGTACAATGATCTAAATATAAGACCTTTGTCTGTTCTTCATTTTATGGAAAACCCAGAAATGAAGAACAGCGTTGTTAAACATTTTATGGGCTAATAACTCACTGATATGATGTTTTTAGCCATGATGTTTGTTTGTAAGTGTAGTATTACATGCATACTACAACACTGATTCCTTAGACTGCCAAGAAAAACTTAGGAGCATAGATCAAATGATGGTCAAACCCACTAACTCGAACACTGATAGGATTTCTGGGTTTGCTGATGAAGCTCAAGAACATGCTCAAGAACATCTAAAGCGACGGTTCTGTCGCTATAGGGCTCTTTAGCGACAGTTTATTTTCTAAAATTATTATTTTTAATAAATAATTGATATTAAATGGTTTTTAATTATTAAAAATATATAATAAATTCTTAAAAATTATTTTAAAGCCTGAAAATTAGTTTTTAATTATTTTGAGTATATTTCATAAATATTTAATATTTTTGGAATATAAGTGGTATTTAATTATAATATTAAATAAATTACTTGAAAATAATTTTAATACTTTAAAAATCATGAAAAGTTATATTATGGTATAAGAAAATATTTTAAGTTATTTTTAATGACTATTAATATTTTTTGATGAATTTCATTAATTAATTAATATTAATGATAATTAATTTATTTAATGTATATATTAAATAAATTATAGAAAATTAGAAATAATGATTTAAAAATCATATAAAAATGATTTAAGTGTTAGAAAAATATTTTAAGTTATAAAATATAACTTTTGATATTTTGTCGTAAAATAATATTAATATTTTAATATTAATGGCAGATAATTAAATAATAGTTTTAATTACTTTAAAATTATGTAATGGTAATAATAAAGTATTAATAATACTTTGAGATATTATAATATTATGTTAAGGATTTCATTAATATTAATATTAAATAAATATTAAGTGGTATTTAAATGATATTAATGATTTAAAAATCATGATAAATGATAATAATTATCTGAAAATTATTATGGGCCTATGAAAATTATGTTGACTGATTTATAAATTACCTAAGATAATTGTTAAGTAATAGAGCAGAGTTTAACTGAACTTAAACTCGATAATTATCCGACTAGGTCGTCGGAATGTATTATTAATACCGAACTCAACTCAAACAGCAATAGTTTGACTTGATACTAGGTCTTATATGCCGTATAGACTGATAGGATTATGTGGTAATGTGTTTAGGTTATTTTTTAATGTGATGATAATATTCTAATATTTGGAGATTGGTATTATCTATATTAGGTCTTCGAAAAAGCTAAGTTATATTTCGTAACGGTAATCAACGGAACATGCAAGTTTTTCTTAACTCTTCTATGAGTTGTTTCATTCAGATATACTTATGGTTAATCATTGCTGATTGCCATGTAGAATTGTACTCTGTACATATTGTATGTATAAGTCAGGTATGAAAAGCTGATCACCTTCATTACCATTCGGTTCAGATATATTTGTTCATGTTTAATACTTGTTCAATCAAAAGTTTGTTCGTGCTAATTCACAACTACATTATTGTGAATCATAGACGACTTATTATTTAGACTCTTTCAATCATGATATATCCTTAAATAAAATTTAAACTTGCTGGGCAAATTTCATGCTCACCCTTCCTATATCATGATAAAACATTGCAGATTAAGGCGAATGCATCGGATACAAGGAAAGGTTAAGGACAGTTCCAACTTTACTTTACATGTGCAGATAGATTAGTAACAATAATATATGATAAAATCTTTGTATGTCAAATAAGATAATGAATTGTTTATAAGTTATTGTTACTCGACCTTGGAGATAGTGTATAATGTTTATTGTATAAATAATTTATGTTTATATCTTCTGCAATAGTTATAGAAATAGTGCACCAGATCTGTGGTGATTTAGGACCCGGATTTGGGGGTGTTACATTTGGTATCAAAGCTGTTGGTTATAAACCTAGGGTAGAGTTACCTTAGACTAATAACCACAGTGATTAGGATAAGATCTAACTCACATAGAGTTAGTGTGTCAGTAAGATTCAAAGACGAATCTCGACGAGTTATAAAGATACGGAGTTCCCTAACTTTGATAATAAAGGTGAACAATAGTAATGAATAGATAGAGTCTAAAAGACTAAAAGTGTAGGAATAGGAGATCGTAAAACAAAACGATAATAGTATAGAATTAAATCGTAATATATACAATGAGATCACCCCGTGATCTGATAAGGTTATAGTATGGAGAAGGATCAAGTAAATGATTGAAAAGATTTAGAGCAAGATTGCTGTGTGACAGTTGTACTATAAATTAGTACAGATTCAGGAAAGGATTACGAATACTGATTAAATGAAATTCGTATTGAGAATGGAGTTAGGATTAAGTGGGGATTATGAAATGTTTGTGTCGCGCTGTTTGCTATATGCGTGTTGAGAGGGTGATTCCTTTTTCACGTGTATAACAGATAGATAGTTTATAGGTAGAGGATACAAGGTTAAGTACGAGTTCTTAAAACTCATACTTATGTTACATTCGTGACATATAGTTATATGAAATGTTTATGAACCCCTCAGCGAATGGATGCCAAAAGTCTGACTAGGACAAGTTCTTAAACTCATATGATCGTGGAAAGTTCCTGAACTCATAAGTGTGGTAAGTTTGACGAACTGGGTAGAACTGAGTGTGAATGGAGTATGGAGGTTAATAGACTGTTTAAGAAAATGATTATTAGTGGAGATATAAGTTTTTCAAAACTCATAGTTATGCTAGATTTCAAAATTTTGACATCAAGATAAATACGCACTATGTGTTTTTTTTTTAAAAAAATATGTAGAATCGTAATCATTTTTGAAACGATTTAAAGTATAGTCTATGCTACTTATTTTGGCTAGACGCAAATGATTTGAAATATCAAAATATATATTATTTATCATTCATGTACCATGTAACCTGGTGCAGAGATGATAAAAAGTTGGTAGAGTTATAAATACAAGAATACATAGTGTTAATTCGATCTAAAAATTATTGTTCCACTATTGTATGATGTGTTATGACAAAGTTATACGATGACGACATCCTCAAATGGACTGTTAATACAGTACGACATCATGACGTCATTCTCCAAAAATATTTTCAAGAATTTAATTTGCCAACGGGGATTGGCTACACGTAAATAATTCGATTGAATTGAATTATTGATATGAGTCCACGCTATTAGATTCAGCTAGACTAATGTTTATGAAAACTCTAAGTGTTCATTGAAAGAAATTTCCCGAACCAAATTATTTTCGTGCGAAATCCAATAAGACTGAGGTAAGAAATTTTAAGCGCCCAAGGCAGATAAGAGGAACAAATTGTTCCGACCAGCATTACTTGGCCAGTACAGGGCGTATCGGGCTAATCAACCTTTGTGTCCGTAAATTATGACGGTTTGCGGATGAATTTCCATAAAATTTTTGCGAAAATGATAGACAAATTGTCTATATAACTTCTCAGCACAATTTGAAAATTTTTACTCTTGTGAGTGGTGTATTAGGTAGAATGTAATGATGTGTGTAAATGGTGTAAGCAGTATGGTGTAAGGTGTAAGTTGAATTTCGGGGACGAATCTCTTAGAAGAAGGGGTGAATGTGACAACCCGAGAATTTAGACAATTTTATAAAATCTTAAAAGATTGAATAGAGGTTAAATAATAAACCTAGATAAAAAATAAGTGTATGTATTTGATATTTTTGGGAATGAATTTTGTGAATTTAAAAACTTTTGGTGAAGGTTTACAGTGTTAAGAGTATTTGTGTATGTGGTCATATATGTGTACACAGTGTGGTTAAGGGTCAAAGTTGACCGGATAAATTATATCAGTCAAAATACCTAATAATATACTAAGAGCCTCGACGACCAGTTAGAAAACCCTATCGACTGATAAGAAACCCTATTACCGGCTATGGAAACCCTAATTTTAGAACTGGGAATCTGAAACCCTAATTGGGAAGCTTGAAGATAAGTGTTAAGGTTTTTATGTTATTGATTTTATATTAATTAGGGATAGCCCTAATTGATTATTAGAAAACCCTAATTGTTCAACTGGAAACCCTAATGTACAATTAGAGAAAGCCTAATTATTAATTTATAGAGTTTAATGTTACTTAGGAAACCTTAACCCCAATTAGCAAGCTTGAATGTGATTAGTAAACTTTACTATAATTAGGGAACCCTAATTATAATTTTCTATTTTTAAAACCTAATTAAAAAAGCTTAGAAATTTAAATTGTATAACCTTAGGGTTAAACCCTAAGGGTCAAACCATAAGGGTTAAAATCTAATGATTGTGAGAAGTTACCAAGTTGGCATTCACTTTATAAGTCAAATGACCAAACTACCCTTTTTAATATTTTAATGAGGTGGAGTGTAGATCTAACCCTACTTGTGGTTGGTGACCAACCCTAAGCTAGCTATGTGGTCTAGTAATCCACTTTAATCATCAAATACCAGCCATCTTGCATACTACAAATTCATTGAACCTAAGATCAAAGTTAAAAAGTAAGGAAATTCACTTACTTTACTTTTCAACCTAGCCAAGACCTTCTCTCTCTAAAAATTCGAAAATGTAGAGTGAGAGTGAGTGATAAGTTAAGCCAAAGTCAGCCTTTAGCTTGCCAAGAACAAACATCAAGGTCAGAATGATTGGTTAAATATGTGTTAGAGGGTGTCATTTAGTGATCTGGGTTGTTAGATCCCAGAT
The DNA here is from genome assembly GCA_020205505.1 of Panax japonicus. Taxonomy (NCBI): domain Eukaryota; kingdom Viridiplantae; phylum Streptophyta; class Magnoliopsida; order Apiales; family Araliaceae; genus Panax; species Panax japonicus. The sequence goes on from JAINUV010000268.1 coordinate 9,732, forward strand.
CCATAACATCTAAATGCTCAAAATTAAAGATTTCAAAAATCTGGAAAACTAGATAAATGTGGCCTGACAACCGAATGTCAGACCCCATAGATCTTTAACTGTTAGTTATTTTGTCTGTAGTATGTTATGTTGTCTATGCTCTGGAACTTGAATCAAGCCCAGATCATGTATAGATTAAAATTTATTATTGGTCAAAGTACGTTGACCGAGCACGAAAACCGTTTCTGGAAAACCTAGATTTTTCCAGGTAGCTCTGACAACATCTTTAAGGCCTCTGATCTTGCTACTAACAAGTAATTTGGCCATGTTTGTATAATGGACTTGTAGTCTGGTATAAGGACTACACAATCAAGCTTTTATATCACCCAGATCGTACATAGAATAAAAGTTATGCAGGGTCAAAGTAGCCTTGACCACCAATTTTGTCAAAATCTGGAAAAAACCTAGAAACTTCATATGTGATTTTCTGACATAGTTTAACTGTCCTTGTTCTGTCATATGTGATGTTGTTGTTAGTACCTGATGTTATGCAATTGTAGCCTGACATGTTCTCTACACGATCTAACCATTAGATCACACAAATAAGACATATACTGGAAGGTACAATGATCTAAATATAGCACCTTTGTCTGTTGATCATTTTCTGGAAAACCCAGAAATGAAGAACAGTGTTGTTCAACATTTTAGGGGCTAATAACTTACTGATATGATGTTTTTTAGTCATCATGTTTGTTTGTAAGTGTAGTATTACATGCATACTACAACACTGATTCCTTAGACTGCCCAGAAAAACTTAGGAGCATAGATCAAATGATGGTCAAACCCACTAACTTGAACACTAATAGGATTTCTGGGTTTGCTGATGAAGCTCAAGAACATGCTCAAGAACATCTAAAGCGACGGTTCTGTCACTATAGGGCTCTTTAGCGACAGTTTATTTTCTACAATTATTATTTTTAATAAATAATTGGTATTAAATGGTTTTTAATTATTAAAAATATATAATAAATTCTTAAAAATTATTTTAAAGCCTGAAAATTAGTTTTTAATTATTTTGAGTATATTTCATAAATATTTAATATTTTTGGAATATAAGTGGTATTTAATTATAATATTAAATAAATTACTTGAAAATGATTTTAATACTTTAAAATCATGAAAAGATTATATTATGGTATAAGAAAATATTTTAAGTTATTTTTAATGACTATTAATATTTTTTGATGAATTTCATTAATTAATTAATATTAATGATAATTAATTTATTTAATGTATATATTAAATAAATTATAGAAAATTAGAAATAATGATTTAAAAATCCTATAAAAATGATTTAAGTGTTAGAAAAATATTTTAAGTTATAAAATATAACTTTTGATATTTTGTCGTGAAATAATATTAATATTTTAATATTAATGGCAGATAATTAAATAATGGTTTTAATTACTTTAAAATTATGTAATGGTAATAATAAAGTATTAATAATACATTGAGATATTATAAATATATTATAATATTATGTTAAGGATTTCATTAATATTTAATATTAAATAAATATTAAGTGGTATTTAAATGATATTAATGATTTAAAAATCATGATAAATGATAATAATTATCTGAAAATTATTATGGGCCTATGAAAATTATGTTGACTGATTTATAAATTACCTAAGATAATTGTTAAGTGCTAGAGCAGAGTTTAATTGAACTTAAACTCGATAATTATCCGACTAGGTCGTCGGAATGTATTATTAGTATCGAACTCAACTCAGACAACAATAGTTTGACTTGATACTAGGTCTTATATGCTGTATAGATTGATAGGATTATGTGGTAATGTGTTTAGGTTATTTTTTACTGTGATGATAATATTCTAATATTTGGAGATCGGTATTATCTATATTAGGTCTTCGAAAAAGCTAAGTTATATTTCGTAACGGTAATCAACGGAACATGCAAGTTTTTCTTAACTCTTCTATGAGTTGTTTCATTCAGATATACTTATGGTTAATCATTACTGATTGCCATGTAGAATTGTACTCTGTACATATTGTATGTATAAGTCAGGTATGAAAAGCTGATCACCTTCATTACCATTCGGTTCAGATATATTTGTTCATGTTTAATACTTGTTCAATCAAAACTTTGTTCGTGATAATTCACAACTACATTGTGAATCATAGCCAGCTTATTATTTAGACTCTTTCAATCATGATATATCCTTAAATAAAATTTAAACTTGCTGGGCAACTTTCATGCTCACCCTTCCTATATCATGATAAAACATTGCATTTTAAGGCGAATGCGTCGGATACAAGGAAAGGTTAAGGACAGTTCCAACTTTACTTTACATGTGCAGATAGATTGGTAACAATAATATATGATAAAATCTTTGTATGTCAGATAAGATAAATAAATTGTGTATAAGTTATGGTTACTCGACCTTGGAGATAGTGTATAATGTTTATTGTATAAATAATTTATGTTTATATCTTCTGCAATAGTTATAGAAATAGTGCACCAGATCCGTGGTGATTTAGGACCCGAATTTGAGGGTGTTACATTTGGTATCAAAGCTGTTGGTTATAAACCTAGGGTAGAGTTACCTTAGACTAATAACCACAGTGATTAGGAGAAGATCTAAGTCACATAGAGTTAGTGTATCAGTAAAAATTCAAAGACGAATCTCGGCGAGTTATAAATATACGGAGTTCCCTAACTTTGATAATAAAGGTGAACAATAGTAATGAATAGATAGAGTCTAAAAGACTAAAAGTGTAGAAATAGGAGATCGTAAAACAAAACGATAATAGTATAGAATTAAATCGTAATATATACGATGAGATCACCCCGTGATCTGATAAGGTTATAATATGGAGAAGGATTAAGTAAATGATTGAAAAGATTTAGAGCAAGATTGTTGTGTGACAGTTGTACTATGAATTAGTACAGATTCAGGAAAGGATTATGAATACTGATTAAATGAAATTCGTATTGAGAATGGAGTTAGGATTAAGTGGGGATTATGAAATGTTTGTGTCGCGCTGTTTGCTATATGCGTGTTGAGAGGGTGATTCCTTTTTCTTGTGTATAACAAATAGATAGGTTATAAGTAGAGGATACAAGGTTAAGTACGAGTTCTTAAAACTCATACTTATGTTACATTCGTGACATATAGTTATATGAAATGTTTATGAACCCCCTCATCGAATGGACGTCAAAAGTCTGACTAGGACAAGTTCTTAAACTCATATGATTGTGGAAAGTTCCTGAACTCATAAGTGTGGTAAGTTTGACGAACTGGGTAGAACTGAGTGTGAATGGAGTATGGAGGATAATAGACTGTTTAAGAAAATGATTATTAGTGGAGATATAAGTTTTTCAAAACTCATAGTTATGCTAGATTTCAAAATTTTGACATCAAGCTACGCACTATGTGTTTTTTTTTAAAAAAATATGCAGATTCGAAATCATTTTTGAAACGATTTAAAGTATAGTCTATGCAACTTATTTTGGCTAGACGCAAATGATTTTAAATATCAAAATATATATTATTTAACACTCATGTACCATGTAACATGGTGCAGAGATGATAAAAAAGTTGATAGAGTTATAAATACAGGAATACATAGTGTGAATTTGATCTAAAAATCATTGTTCCACTATTGTATGATGTGTTATGACAAAGTCATACGATGACGACATCCTCAAATGGACTGTTAATATAGTACGACATCATGATGTCATTCTCCAAAAATATTTTCAAGAATTTAATTTGCCAACGGGGATTGGCTACACGTAAATAATTCGATTAAATTGAATTATTGATATGAGTCCACGATATTAGATTCAGCTAGACTAATGTTTATGAAAACTCAAAGTGTCCATTGAAAGAAATTTCCCGAACCAAATTGTTTTCGTGCGAAATCCAATAAAACTGGGGTAAGAAATTTTATGCGCCCAAGGCGGATAAGAGGAACAAATTGTTCCGACCAGCATTACTTGGCCAGTACAGGGCGTATCGGGCTAATCAACCTTTGTGTCCGTAAGTTATGATGGTTTGCAGATGAATTTCCATAAAACTTTTACGAAAATGATAGACAAATTGTTTATATAACTTCTCAGCACAATTTGAAATTTTTTACTCTTGTGAGTGGTGTATTAGGTAGAATGTAATGATGTGTGTGAATGGTGTAAGCAGTATGGTGTAAGTTGTAAGTTGAATTTTGGGGACGAAATTCTTAGAAGAAGGGGTGAATGTGACAACCCGAGAATTTAGACAATTTTATAAAATCTTAAAAGATTGAATAGAGGTTAAATAATAAACCTAGATAAAAAATAAGTGTATGTATTTGACATTTTTGGGAATGAATTTTGTGAATTTAAAAACTTTTGGTGAAGATTTACAATGTTAAGAGTATTTGTGTATGTGGTCATATATGTGTACACTGTGTGGTTAAGGGTCAAAGTTGACCGGATAAATTATATCAGTAAAAAACCTAATAATATACTAAGAGCCTCGACGACCAGTTAGAAAACCCTATCGACTGATAAGAAACCCTATTACCGGCTATGGAAACCCTAATTTTAGAACTGGGAATCTGAAACCCTAATTCGGATTATAAAAACCCTAATTGGGAAGCTTGAAGATAAGTGTTAAGGTTTTTATGTTATTGATTTTATATTAATTAGGGATAGCCCTAATTGATTATTAGAAAACCCTAATTGTTCAACTTGAAACCCTAATGTATAATTAGAGAAAACCTAATTATTAATTTATAGTTTTTAATGTTACTTAGGAAGCCTTAACCCCAATTAGCAAGCTTGAATGTGATTAGTAAACTTTACTATAATTAGGGAACCCTAAATATAATTTTCTATTTTTAAAACCTAATTAGAAAAGCTTAGAAATTTAAATTGCATAACCTTAGGGTCAAACCCTAAGGGTTAAAATCTAATGATTGTGAGAAGTTACCAAGTTGGCATTCACTTTATAAGTCAAATGACCAAACTACCCTTTTTATTATTTTAATGAGGTGGAGTGTAGATCTAACCCTACTTGTGGTTGGTGACCAACCCTAAGCTAGCCATGTGGTCTAGTAATCCACTTTAATCATCAAATACAAGCCATCTTGCATACTACAAATTCATTGAACCTAAGATCAAAGTTAAAAAGTTAGGAAATTCACTTACTTTACTTTTCAACCTAGCCAAGACCTTCTCTCTCTAAAAATTTGAAGATGTAGAGTGAGAGTGAGTGATAAGTTAAGCCAAAGTCAGCCTTTAGCTTTCCAAGAACAAACATCAAGGTCAGAATCAAGATCAAGCTAAAAAAGGAGGTATAAAACCCTAACTTGAAAATCTATGTATTTGATGTTAGATATTCTTAATGATTGGTTAAATGTGTGTTAGAGGGTGTTATTTAGTGATCTGGGTTGTTAGATCCCAGATTCATAACATCTAAATGCTCAAAATTAAAGATTTCAAAAATCTGGAAAACTAGATAAATGTGGCCTGACAACCGAATGTCAGACCCCATAGATCTTTAACTGTTAGTTGTTTTGTCTGTAGTATGCTATGTTGTCTATGCTCTAGAACTTGAATCAAGCCCAGATGATGTATAGATTAAAAGTTATTTTTGGTCAAAGTACGTTGACCGAGCACGAAAATCATTTCTGGAAAACCTAGATTTTTCCAGGTAGCTCTGACAGCATCTTTAAGGCCTCTGATCTTGCTACTGACAAGTGATTTGGCTATGTTTGTATAATGGACTTGTAGTTTGGTATAAGGACTACACAATCAAGCTTTTATATCACCCAGATCGTACATAGAATAAATGTTATGCAGGGTCAAAGTAGCCTTGACCACCAATTTTGTCAAAATCTGGAAAAAACCTAGAAACTTCAAATGTGATTTTCTGACATAGTTTAACTGTCCTTGTTCTGTCATATGTGATGTTGTTGTTAGTACCTGATGTTATGTAATTGTAGCCTGACATGTTCTCCACACGATCTAACCATTAGATCACACAAATAAGACATATACTGGAAGGTACAAAATGATCTAAATATAGCACCTTTGTCTGTTCATTTTCTGGAAAACCCAGAAATGAAGAACAACGTTGTTAAACATTTTAGGGGCTAATAACTTACTGATATGTTGTTTTTTAGCCATGATGTTTGTTTGTAAGTGTAGTATTACATGCATACTACAACACTGATTCCTTAGACTGCCCAGAAAAACTTAGGAGCATAGATCAAATGATGGTCAAACTCACTAACTTGAACACTGATAGGATTTCTGGGTTTGCTGATGAAGCCTCAAGAACATGCTCAAGAACATCTAAAGCGACGGTTCTGTCGCTATAGGGCTCTTTAGCGACAGTTTATTTTCTAAAATTATTATTTTTAATAAATAATTGGTATTAAATGGTTTTTAATTATTAAAAATATATAATAAATTCTTAAAAATTTTAAAGCCTAAAAATTAGTTTTTAATTATTTTGAGTATATTTCATAAATATTTAATATTTTTGGAATATAAGTGGTATTTAATTATAATATTAAATAAATTACTTGAAAATGATTTTAATACTTTAAAATCATGAAAAGTTATATTATGGTATAAGAAAATATTTTAAGTTATTTTTAATGACTATTAATATTTTTTGATGAATTTCATTAATTAATTAATATTAATGATAATTAATTTATTTAATGTATATATTAAATAAATTATAGAAAATTAGAAATAATGATTTAAAAATCCTATAAAAATGATTTAAGTGTTAGAAAAATATTTTAAGTTATAAAATATAACTTTTGATATTTTGTCGTGAAATAATATTAATATTTTAATATTAATGGCAGATAATTAAATAATGGTTTTAATTACTTTAAAATTATGTAATGGTAATAATAAAGTATTAATAATACTTTGAGATATTATAAATATATTATAATATTATGTTAAGGATTTCATTAATATTTAATATTAAATAAATATTTAGTGGTATTTAAATGATATTAATGATTTAAAAATCATGATAAATGATAATAATTATCTGAAAATTATTATGGGCCTATGAAAATTATGTTGACTGATTTATAAATTACCTAAGATAATTGTTAAGTGCTAGAGCAGAGTTTAATTGAACTTAAACTCGATAATTATCCGACTAGGTCGTCGGAATGTATTATTAGTATCGATCTCAACTCAGACAACAATAGTTTGACTCGATACTAGGTCTTATATGTTGTATAGACTGATAGGATTATGTGGTAATGTGTTTAGGTTATTTTTTACTGTGATGATAATATTCTAATATTTGGAGATCGGTATTATCTATATTAGGTCTTCGAAAAAGCTAAGTTATATTTCGTAACGGTAATCAACGGAACATGCAAGTTTTTCTTAACTCTTCTATGAGTTGTTTCATTCAGATATACTTATGGTTAATCATTACTGATTGCCATGTAGAATTGTACTCTGTACATATTGTATGTATAAGTCAGGTATGAAAAGCTGATCACCTTCATTACCATTCGTTTCAGATATATTTGTTCATGTTTAATACTTGTTCAATCAAAACTTTGTTCGTGCTAATTCACAACTACATTGTGAATCATAGCCAGCTTATTATTTAGACTCTTTCAATCATGATATATCCTTAAATAAAATTTAAACTTGCTGGGCAACTTTCATGCTCACCCTTCCTATATCATGATAAAACATTGCATTTTAAGGCGAATGCGTCGGATACAAGGAAAGGTTAAGGACAGTTCCAACTTTACTTTACATGTGCAGATAGATTGGTAACAATAATATATGATAAAATCTTTGTATGTCAGATAAGATAAATAAATTGTGTATAAGTTATGGTTACTCGACCTTGGAGATAGTGTATAATGTTTATTGTATAAATAATTTATGTTTATATCTTCTGCAATAGTTATAGAAATAGTGCACCAGATCCGTGGTGATTTAGGACCCGAATTTGAGGGTGTTACATTTGGTATCAAAGCTGTTGGTTATAAACCTAGGGTAGAGTTACCTTAGACTAATAACCACAGTGATTAGGAGAAGATCTAAGTCACATAGAGTTAGTGTATCAGTAAAAATTCAAAGACGAATCTCGGCGAGTTATAAATATACGGAGTTCCCTAACTTTGATAATAAAGGTGAACAATAGTAATGAATAGATAGAGTCTAAAAGACTAAAAGTGTAGGAATAGGAGATCGTAAAACAAAACGATAATAGTATAGAATTAAATCGTAATATATACGATGAGATCACCCCGTGATCTGATAAGGTTATAATATGGAGAAGGATCAAGTAAATGATTGAACAGATTTAGAGCAAGATTGCTGTGTGACAGTTGTACTATGAATTAGTACAGATTCAGGAAAGGATTATGAATACTGATTAAATAAAATTCGTATTGAGAATGGAGTTAGGATTAAGTGGGGATTATGAAATGTTTGTGTCGCGCTGTTTGCTATATGCGTGTTGAGAGGGTGATTCCTTTTTCTTGTGTATAACAAATAGATAGGTTATAAGTAGAGGATACAAGGTTAAGTACGAGTTCTTAAAACTCATACTTATGTTACATTCGTGACATATAGTTATATGAAATGTTTATGAACCCCTCAGTGAATGGACGTCAAAAGTCTGACTAGGACAAGTTCTTAAACTCATATGATCGTGGAAAGTTCCTGAACTCATAAGTGTGGTAAGTTTGACGAACTGGGTAGAACTGAGTGTGAATGGAGTATGGAGGATAATAGACTGTTTAAGAAAATGATTATTAGTGGAGATATAAGTTTTTCAAAACTCATAGTTATGCTAGATTTCAAAATTTTGACATCAAGCTACGCACTATGTGTTTTTTGTAAAAAAAATATGCAGATTCGAAATCATTTTTGAAATGATTTAAAGTATAGTCTATGCAACTTATTTTGGCTAAACGCAAATGATTTTAAATTCAAAATATATATTATTTATCACTCATGTACCATGTAACCTGGTGCAAAGATGATAAAAAGTTGATAGAGTTATAAATACAGGTATACATAGTGTGAATTCGATCTAAAAGTCATTGTTCCACTATTGTATGATGTGTTATGACAAAGCCATACGATGACGACATCCTCAAATGGACTGTTAATACAGTACGACATCATGACGTCATTCTACAAAAATATTTTCAAGAATTTAATTTGCCAACGGGGATTGGCTACACGTAAATAATTCGATTGAATTGAATTATTGATATGAGTCCACGCTATTAGATTCAGCTAGACTAATGTTTATGAAAACTCTAAGTGTTCATTGAAAGAAATTTCCCGAACCAAATTGTTTTCGTGCGAAATCCAATAAGACTGAGGTAAGAAATTTTATGCGCCCAAGGCGGATAAGAGGAACAAATTGTTCCGACCAGCATTACTTGGCCAGTACAGGGCGTATCGGGCTAATCAACCTTTGTGCCCGTAAGTTATGACAGTTTGCGGATGAATTTTCATAAAACTTTTACGAAAATGATAGACAAATTGTCTATATAACTTCTCAGCACAATTTGAAAATTTTTACTCTTGTGAGTGGTGTATTAGGTAGAATGTAATGATGTGAGTGAATGGTGTAAGCAGTATGGTATAAGGTGTAAGTTGAATTTCGAGGACGAAATTCTTAGAAGAATGAGTGAATGTGACAACCCGAGAATTTAGACAATTTTATAAAATCTTAAAAGATTGAATAGAGGTTAAATAATAAACCTAGATAAAAAATAAGTGTATGTATCTGACATTTTTGGGAATGAATTTTGTGAATTTAAAAACTTTTGGTGAAGGTTTACAGTGTTAAGAGTATTTGTGTATGTGGTCATATATGTGTACACTGTGTGGTTAAGGGTCAAAGTTGACCGGATAAATTATATCAGTCAAAAAACCTAATAATATACTAAGAGCCTCGACGACCAGTTAGAAAACCCTATCGACTGATAAGAAACACTATTACCGGCTATGGAAACCCTAATTTTAGAACTGGGAATCTGAAACCCTAATTCGGATTATTAAAACCCTAATTGGGATGCTTGAAGATAAGTGTTAAGGTTTTTATGTTATTGATTTTATATTAATTAGGGATAGCCCTAATTGATTATTAGAAAATCCTAATTGTTCAACTGGAAACCCTAATGTACAATTAGAGAAAACCTAATTATTAATTTATAGAGTTTATGTTACTTAGGAAACCTTAACCCCAATTAGCAAGCTTGAATGTGATAAGTAAACTTTACTATAATTAGGAAACCCTAATTATAATTTTCTATTTTTAGAACCTAATTAGAAAAGCTTAGAAATTTAAATTGTATAACCTTAGGGTTAAACCCTAAGGGTTAAAACCTAATGATTGTGAGAAGTTACCAAGTTGACATTCACTTTATAAGTCAAATGACCAAACTACCCTTTTTATTATTTTAATGAGGTGGAGTGTAGATCTAACCCTACTTGTGGTTGGTGACCAACCCTAAGCTAGCCATGTGGTCTAGTAATCCACTTTAATCATCAAATACCAGCCATCTTGCATACTACAAATTCATTGAACCTAAGATCAAAGTTAAAAAGTAAGGAAATTAACTTACTTTACTTTTCAACCTAGCCAAGACCTTCTCTCTCTAAAAATTTGAAGATGTAGAGTGAGAGTGAGTGATAAGTTAAGACAAAGTCACCCTTTAGCTTGCCAAGAACAAACATCAAGGTCAGAATCAAGATCAAGCTCAAAAAGGAGGTATAAAACCCTAACTTGAAAATCTATGTATTTGATGTTAGATATTCTTAATGATTGATTAAATATGTATTAGAGGGTGTCATTTAGTGATCTGGGTTGTTAGATCCCAGATCCATAACATCTAAATGCTCAAAATTAAAGATTTCAAAAATCTGGAAAACTAGATAAATGTGGCCTGACAACCGAATGTCAGACCCCATAGATCTTTAACTGTTAGTTGTTTTGTCTGTAGTATGCTATGTTGTCTATGCTCTGGAACTTGAATCAAGCCCAGATCATGTATAGATTAAAATTTATTATTGGTCAAAGTACGTTGACCGAGCACGAAAACCGTTTCTGGAAAACCCAGATTTTTCCAGGTAAGCAACATCTTTAAGGCCTCTGATCTTGATACTGACAAGTGATTTGGACATGTTTGTATAATGGACTTGTAGTATGGTATAAGGACTACACAATCAAGATTTTATATCACCCATATCGTACATAGAATAAAAGTTATGCAGGGTCAAAGTAGCCTTATCCACCAGTTTTGTTAAAATCTGGAAAAAACCCAGAAACTTCATATGCGATTTTCTGATAAAGTTTGATTGTCCTTGTTATGTCATATGTGATGTTGTTGTTGTTTTGATATGGTTTTTAATTATTAAAAATACATAATAAATTCTTAAAAATTATTTTAAAACCTGAAAATTAGTTTTTAATTATTATGAGTATATTTCATAAATATTTAATATTTTTGGAATATAAGTCTTATTTAATTATAATAGTAAATAAATTACTTGAAAATGATTTTAATACTTTAAAAATCATGAAAAGTTATATTATGGTATAAGAAAATATTTTACGTTATTTTTAATGACTATTAATATTTTTTGATGAATTTCATTAATTAATTAATATTAATGGTAATTAATTTATTTAATGTATATATTAAATAAATTATAGAAAATTAGAAATAATAATTTAAAAATCATATAAAAAAGATTTAAGTGTTAGAAAAATATTTTAAGTTATAAAATATAACTTTTGATATTTTGTCGTGAAAAAATATTAATATTTTAATATTAATGGCAGATAATTAAATAATAGTTTTAATTACTTTAAAATTATGTAATGGTAATAATAAAGTATTAATAATACTTTGAGATATTATAAATATATTATAATATTATGTTAAGGATTTCATTAATATTTAATATTAAATAAATATTAAGTGGTATTTAAATGATATTAATGATTTAAAAATCATGATAAATGATAATAATTATCTGCAAATTATTATGGGCCTATGAAAATTATGTTGACTGATTTATAAATTACCTAAGATAATTGTTAAGTGCTAGAGCAGAGTTTAATTGAACTTAAACTCGATAATTATCCGACTAGGTCGTCGGAATGTATTATTAGTACCGAACACAACACATACAACAATAGTTTGACTGGATACTAGGTCTTATATGCCGTATAGACTGATAGAATTATGTGGTAATGTGTTTAGGTTATTTTTTACTGTGATGATAATATTCTAATATTTGGAGATCGGTATTATCTATATTAGGTCTTAGAAAAAGCTAAGTTATATTTCGTAACGATAATCAACGGAACGCAAGTTTTTCTTAACTCTTCTATGAGTTGTTTCAATCGGATATACTTATGGTTAATCATTACTGATTGCCATGTAGAATTGTACTCTGTATATATTGTATGTATAAGTCAGGTATGAAAAGCTGATCACCTTCATTACTATTCGGTTCAGATATATTTGTTCATGTTTAATACTTGTTCAATCAAAGCTTTGTTCGTGCTAATTCACAACTACATTGTGAATCAGAGCCAGCTTATTATTTAGATTCTTTCAATCATGATATATCCTTAAATAAAATTTAAACTTAATGGGAAACTTTCATGCTCACCCTTCCTATATCATGATAAAACATTGCATATTAAGGTGAATGCATCGGATACAAGGAAAGGTTAAGGACAGTTCCAACTTTACTTTACATGTGCAGATAGATTGGTAATAATAATATATGATAAAATCTTTGTATGTCAGATAAGATAATGAATTGTGTATAAGTTATGGTTACTTGACCAAGGCGAATCTCGGCGAGTTATAAAGATACGGAGTTCCCTAACTCTGATAATAAAGGTGAACAATAGTAATGAATAGATAGAGTCTAAAAGACTAAAAGTGTAGGAATAGGAGATCGTAAAACAAAACGATCATAGTATAGAATTAAAATATAATATATACGATGAGATCACCCCGTGATCTGATAAGGTTATAGTATGGAGAAGGATCAAGTAAATGATTGAAAAGATTTACAGCAGGATTGCTGTGTGACAGTTGTACTATGAATTAGTACAGATTCAGGAAAGGATTATGAATACTAATTAAATGAAATTCGTATTGAGAATGGAGTTAGGATTAAGTGGGGATTATGAAATGTTTGTGTTGCGCTGTTTGTTATATGCGTGTTGAGAGTGTGATTCCTTTTTCATCTGTATAACAGATAGATAGGTTATAGGTAGAGGATACAAGGTTAAGTACGAGTTCTTAAAACTCATTCTTATGTTACGTTCGTAACTCATAGTTATATGGAATGTTTATGAACCCCTCAGCGAATGGACGCCAAAAGTCTGACTAGAACTAGTTCTTAAACTCATATGATCGTAGAAAGTTCCTGAACTCACAAGTGTGGTAAGTTTGATGAGCTGGGTAGAACTGAGTGTGAATGGAGTATTGAGGATAATAGACTGTTTAAGAAAATGATTATTAGTGGAGATATAAGTTTTCCAAAACTCCTAGTTATGCAAGATTTCAAAATTTTGGCATCAAGCTAAATACGCACTATGTGTTTTTGTTTAATTAAATATGTAGACTCGTAATCATTTTTGAAACGGTTTAAAGTATAGTTTATACTACTTATTTTGGCTAGACGCAAATGATTTGAAATATCAAAATATATTTTATTTATCACTCATGTACCATGTAACCTGGTGCAGAGATTATAAAAAGTTGATATTGGAAAGCCCCCTCTTTCCTGGGAACGGCCTGATTGCTAGTACTGTGATTCTGTAATATTATTTGTGAATAATTAATTATTGATTTATATGATGAGGAAAATATTGATTTTATGTGGATATAGATGGAGAAAATTTTTAATGTGACAATTGTTGAAAATTAATATTTTATCTTTTTCTGATAAAATAATTCATTTAAATATATTATTTTAAAAATATATTAACGATGATATTTTTATAATGAATGTGGGATATGTGAGTATATAATGAGGAAGAGTATTTTTGTGGCATTAAATGTTTAACACATATTTTGTGTGTTAGTGGACACAATTATTGACCGAAATTTGATTATAGCCTGTAAAATCGCCCGTTTATGGATTTCGGTTAATTTCTGTTTGGAATTTGGAAAAACTTTCTTCTGCAAAGTTGTAGAGAATTGAATTTCCTATAAAAATTCGCAAGATTCGAAATTTCTGATAAAATGGCTATTTATTATGAATTATTGAAGTTTCGAAGCTCTGAAATAATTAATTTTTGGAAGTTTAAAATATTTAAAATAGGAAAAATGTTTTTTTTTGTTTTATGGGCAGCCCTAGCATTTGCAAGATAAGCTGAAATCAGTTGTCAAAATGTGCGTAGAGAATTTGTAATATATATAATATTGTTATATTAAATTTTCTACTTTGGTGTTCTAAGCATTTTCCTATAAATAGGGTGCTTAGGTTAGAATTGAAAATCACACCAGAAACTGAAGTTTTCTCTCTCTATATTATCGAGCGTATTCTTGTGAGTATTTTGAGTATACTTTGAGTATTGTTGCTATACGGTGCAAGTTCAAGTCATAGCTTATATCCGGTGTTTCAACTAGAAGCACTGTCTTTCGAGGTAAGAGATATTATTTTTTTTTAAAAAATGTTATTATTTCTTCTAATATCATTATGCTGATGTATTGATCTGAATTTTTAATCAAATTTGGAACTTTTTGTGTCGGAGTTACTATTCACGTATACGACACTATTCACGTATACGACACTATTCACGAATACGGCACTATTCATCGAAAAATGAAAATTTTCCTTTTCGTCTAAAATATCTATTGTGGATACTAGCGTTGATGGTATCCATGTTTTGATCATTCTTGAATTTTACACCACTATGATTATTTTTGAGGTATTTTTGGACATGGTTAAAACAAAGTACAAATCCTTAATCCTTGTCATTTTGTTTCACTGGATTCGTTTCTTTAAAAATATTTTTCATCATCCTCAGTCTTAAATGATGATAATATTGAATATCTTTGGCCTTTAGTGCAAAGATGAATGATTTCTGATGAATATCTTTGGCCCGTAGTGCAAAGATGAACAGGTGTTTAGATGAACATGACCAACTGATGAATATCTTTGGCCTGTAGTGCAAAGATGAATATTTGATTCCAGATATATATTGATTGATGTTACAGGGATAAAAGATAGACGATGAACTTTTAAATTCATAAATAGAATATAGTAGTTTGCATTCTCTACTTAACTCTTCTAATGAATTTTTATTTCCGCTGCAAATATTGATTTAAAACTTGTTGTCTATTGTATTCTATTAGATTTTTTTTCCTGTTGAAGACTAATGATAATTTGTTGTATATTATCTTAGTCATAATATTCTTTACTGGGCTAGTTGAGCTCACTCTTTTCCTTTTTGTTTCATTTTTCTTCTCAGGAGGCGAGAATATAGCGAGTACGAGTCGGGGTATAGAATGAAGGTTCTAGAGAGAATTGTTTAGTAGTCCTCACCATTTTTGTAAAATAATGTATCAATAAATGTGATGAGGATTTATTTGAGTATAGATATTGTCTAGAAGATAATGTTTTTATTCAAACTCACAGTTTTACTGTTGTAATAATAAAGTTGTAGTTATTTCTGTACCATGTATTGACAACTCAGAATGGGTGATGTATACCTATTTTGGGGGCGTCACAGTTGGTATCAGAGCTTAGGGATATGATCTCTGGCGGAGATCGGGGAATAGAACTAGGAGGGGAGAGACGAGTAAATCCTTCACTAGTGTATCCTACCTAAGCTTATTTGTTAGTTGGTCAGTATATAGGGATATTATGTGATATATTGATTTTCTTAATTAACCCTTATTTTATGACAGTATTTGAGAATGTCGACTGAGAATATTAACAGTGGAAATGAGACCGTGGAGACGTCTGTACTCACCAACGAGGAGAACGTGCAACAGGCTGGCAATGTTCCTCCTGTGAACAACACCACTGACCAGATGATGAATGAGGGGATGTTTAGAAGCTTTTTGCAGTTCATGCAAAATCAAACGAGGGAGACCCGTGTTCAAAATACATGAGAAAATGATAGCAATTCACTGGTTGTCACAGCCAAGCAGTTCAAAGAGTTGGGACCACCAGAATTTAAGGGAAAGTCAGATCTGATCATGGCGGAAACATGGGTCAAGCAAATTACCACGATATTTGATGTCTTGGGATGCACGGAGGAATAGAAGGTTCCATTCACCACATTTATGTTCCGTGGCGAGGCAGACTACTGGTGGGAGTCTGTGAAGCGTACCCATCCAGCCGCACTCAGCATGTCTTGGGAGACGTTTTAGAAATTATTTAATGACAAATACTTTCCTGAAAGTGTTCGTCATATGAAGGAAGTGGAGTTCATCAGATTAGAACAAAACAACATGACGGTGTCTCAGTACGAGGCAAAGTTTGCAGAGTTATCCAGGTTTGCACCTCATTTGGTGGAGAATGAGGAACGTATGACGCGGATGTTTTTGAGAGGTTTGAAACCCGGCATACGACACTATCTCATTTCTCATAAATTTTCTCTTTATTCAGATGTTGTAAACAGGGCTCAATTATTAGAGCGAGATAACGAGTACGGTCAACCGAGGGACCACAATCAGGATCATACCGGAGATAGCAGTCAACAAAACAATGATAACCAGCGGAGAAAGAAAAAGACGGACAAAAATGGTAACCACTCTGGTGGTAATCATGGCCATGAAAATAGAAGAAGCGAGTCAGGAGGAGATTTTAAAAAGAGGAGATTTAACAATGACCATGTGAAGATGACAGTGCCGACAACAACTGGTTCTAAGGGAGGAGAACGACCACCGGTCATATGCTATAAATGCGGGAAAGAGGGACATATCAGTCCAAACTGCCCACAACAGTTCAAGGTATGCTATAATTATGGAAAGGAAGGACATATCACTCGAGATTGTACGGTAGCGAAACCTAGTTCAGCGGGGACGGTGACTCAAAAGACTGTCCCAGAAAAGTCAAAGTCAATGGTTCCTGGAATAGTGTTTGTTGTGACTGGTCAAAATGCGAGGAACCCAAACGAGGTGATCACGGATAAGCTATTTATAAATTTTTGTGAAGTTTATACCTTACTTGATACCGGTGCTACCCATTCATTTATCTCTCCTGTTTGTGCTCAAGCGTTTAAACTTGACTCCAGAGAAATTAGACTTTGACCTATCTGTGGAAACTCCGTTAGGAGAAACTTTCATCACATCCACTGTTTATAAATCTTGTTTGATTCAAGTTGGCACCATCACCTTACCTGTTGACCTTATCTCTTTAAAGATACTTGCTTTCGATGTGATTTTAGGGATTGATTGGTTAACTACTCATCATGCCAAGATTGATTATTTTCGTAAGGTTGTTAGTTTTCATATTCCTAACCAACCTGTTGTACGAATTCAAGCAACTAAACCATTAAAATCAATCACTGTCATATCTAATCATAAAGCTATTCGTTTATTGAAAAACGGATGTCAAGCTTTCTTAGCCCATGTTATGGATTTGAATAAAGACACGTCAAATTTGAATAATATTCCTGTTGTTATTGACTTTCCTGACGTATTTCCTGAAGAACTTCCCGGTCTACCCCCAGAACGTGAAGTTGAATTCTTTATTAATCTTGAATCTGGTACAAAGCCCATTTCTAAAACCCCATATCGAATGGCTCCTATTGAACTTCAGGAGTTAAAGGTCCAACTATAGGAATTGTTGGACATCTGTTTCATTCGTCCTAGTACATCTCCTTGGGGTGCTCCTATTTTATTCGTAAAAAAGAAAAACGGGAGTATGCGACTTTGTATTGACTATCGGGAATTGAACCATATCACCATCAAGAATAGGTATTCTCTACCTCGTATTGATGACCTGTTTGACCAGTTGCAAGGAGCACAATTCTTTTCAAAGATCGATCTTCGTTCTGGATATCATCAGCTGAAGATTAGAACTGAGGATATTCCAAAGATTGCCTTCAGAACTCGGTACGGGCATTATGAATTCTTAGTCATGTCTTTCGGATTGACTAATGCTCCTGCGGCTTTCATGGATATGATGAACCGAGTATTCAAGGAATATTAGGATCAGTTCGTTGTTGTTTTTATTGATGACATCCTCATATATTCCAAAAGTCGTGAAGATCATGAGCACCATTTGAAGCTGGTACTCCAAAGGCTTCGTGAAAACAAACTATATGCCAAATTCAAGAAATGCGAGTTCTGGCTTGAGGAAGTAGCATTCCTTGGGCATGTGGTGTCGAAACATGAAGTATCTGTTGATCCGGCGAAGATTGAAGCAATACAAAGTTGGGAGCAACCGAAGTCGGTGACTGAAGTACATAGCTTTTTGGGTTTAGCTGGTTATTATCGGAGATTCGTAGAAGGGTTTTCTCGAATCGCTACTCCATTAACCCAGCTAACTTGGAAGGATACAAAATTCGTTTGGAGCGAAGAATGCGAGAAGAGTTTCCAAGAGCTCAAGAGGAGACTCATTTCAGCACCTGTTCTAACAATACCATCTGGTACGGATGGATTTGTTATCTACAACGATGCTTCAGGCAAAGGGTTAGGATGTGTTCTCATGCAACGTGGGAAAGTCATAGCCTATGCCTCGCGATAACTTAAAGAGTATGAGAGGAATACTCCTACTCATGATCTAGAGTTGGCAGCAGTCGTTTTCGCGCTAAAGATCTGGAGGCACTATCTATATGGGGAGAAAGTGGAGATATATTCAGACCATAAAAGCCTTAAATATTTCTTCACTCAAAAAGAACTCAACATGCGGCAGCGACGTTGGCTCGAGCTATTAAAAGACTACGACCACACTATTCAATACCATCCTGGAAAAGCGAACGTGGTAGCTGACGCGTTGAGTAGAAGATCATATGCAGGAACAAGTGCGATGATGTCAAGTATACGCATAGAGCCAACTTTAATAGAAAAAGTTAAGGTTGCTCAAGCCACCGACCAGGAGTTGATGCGTATGAAGAAGAAAGTACAAGAAGGAGCTATTCCGAAAGCGAGAATTGATGAAGAAGGAATACTTCGAGTCCACTCTAGACTTTGTGTTCCTAACGACTCTGATTTGAAGTACAAGATTATGATGGAGGCACACAAAACACCATTTGAAATCCATCCTGGAAGTACTAAAATGTATCGTGATCTTCGACATACATTTTGGTGGAACAATATGAAGAGAGAGATTGCAAAGTTTATCTCGATGTGTTTAACTTGTCAACGTGTAAAGGCGGAGCATCTAGTACCTAAGGGTCCATTGCAACCACTTGAGATTCCGAAATGGAAGTGGGAACACATTACCATGGATTTCGTTACGGGTCTTCCTACGGTTTCTCAAGGCATCAATGCTATTTGGGTTATTGTTGATAGATTAACCAAGTCTGCTCACTTCTTGCCGATACGGGAGACTTATTCCCTTGAACGTCTTGCTAGTATATATGTAAATGAGATTGTGAGGTTGCATGGCATGCCAGTATCCATAGTTTTGGATCGTGACCCAAGATTCACTTCAAGATTTTGGGTTAGCTTGCAAAAAGCTATGGGCATGGATTTACGATTTAGTTCGGCATACCATCCTCAAACGGACGAACAATCAGAGACGACTATTCAAACTCTTGAAGATTTATTAAGACTCTGTGTCTTAGACTTCAAGGGCAGTTGGGATAAGTATTTACCATTGGTGGAATTCTCCTACAACAACAGTTATTAGGCAAGTATAGGTGTGGCTCCATTTGAAGTATTATATGGACGAAAGTGTTGCTCTCCAATATGTTGGGATGAGGTGGGTGAAGAAACATTGTTGGGACCCGAGTTAGTACGTATGCCTACCGAAAAGATCTAAATGATTCGACAACGTATACAAACGACACAAGATCGACAAAAGAGTTATGCGGATCTTCATCAAAAGGACGTGGAATTTAGTATAGGGGATCATGTATTGTTGCGAGTTGCTCCATGGAAGGGAGTTACAAGATTTGGGAAGAGAGGAAAGCTCAATCCACGATTTATTGGTCCATTTCAAATTCTTGACCGAGTAGAAAATATAGCCTATAGACTCGCGTTACCTCCGAGTATGTCTCGTGTTCATAATGTGTTTCACATATCTGTGCTTTGTAAATATGTGAAAGACTCGAACCACGTTATAGAGTTAGAACCGGACGAGATAGCCAAAGACTTAACATACGAAGAGGTACCTGTCAAGATTTTGGATAGGAAGGAGCATGTCCTACGCACAAAGGTCATACCACAAGTTAAAGTTCTGTGGAGGAATCGTGCTATAGAGGAAATGACCTGGGAATTAGAAACGGAAATGAAAGCGAGGTATCCTCACCTTTTTGAAACACCGGGTACGTGCGTCAATTTCGAGGACGAAATTTCATAAGGAGGGGAGGTTGTAAGACCCCAACTTATTATTAATGAAATTTAATTTTCTCTATTTATTATTTTGAAATAGTAAGGGTTGATTTGATTAATATGGATAGTTATGTGTAAAATACGCAAATATTTCAAAATAATCAAGTGGTTATAAAATATTCATTGTTGTCGGGGAATATTCGTTTGGTCGTGGAATATTCGTACTATCGGGGAATATTCGTACGATGGCGCAGCCATGTGTGGGCCCCATAACAGAAAGCGATTGGATGAAAAAAAACGACAAATATAAGTTGTTTAAAAATAACGGCGTAGTTGTTACCGTTAATACTGTTAAAATACTCAGTGGTTAAAACACAGTAGCACACGGTATTGCACGAATTATTGATTCTTACGTAAGAAGGCACTACTCAATAATGGTTACAGTAATTACTGTTCAGTATTTTATTTTATTGATTTAATAATTGCTGCGTTGATATTTTATATTGCTGTTGTTTCAATAATTGTCATTACACAGTATTTTTTATTATCGAAGCAATAATTCATATTATCTGAATAATATTGTTAGATAATATTATTGGCAATGTCTAGAAAGTTTTGTCTAACGAGAGGTTTGGTCACCTAATTGTGCGACAGTAAGGAGAAATTTTTATTGGAAAGTCCCTCTTTCTTAGGAACGGCCTGGTTGCTAGTACTGTGATTCTGTAATATTATTTATGAATAATTAATTATTGATTTATATGATGAGGAAAATATTGATTTTATGTGGATATAGATGGAGAAAATTTTTAATGTGACAATTGTTGAAAATTAATATTTTATCTTTTTATGATAAAATAATTCATTTAAATATATTATTTTAATAATATATTAACGGTGATATTTTTATAATGAATGTGGGATATGTGAGTATATGAGGAGGAAGAGTATTTTTGTGGCATTAAATGTTTAACACATATTTTGTATGTTGGTGGACACAATTATTGACCGAAATTTGATTATAGCTTGTAAAATTACCCGTTTGTGGATTTCGGTCAATTTCTGTTTGGAATTTAGAAAAACTTTCTTCTGCAAAGTTATAGAGAATTGAATTTCCTAAAAAATTCGCGAGATTCGAATTTTCTGATAAAAGGGCTATTTATTATGAATTATTGAAGTTTTGAAGCTCTGAAATAATTGATTTTTGGAAGTTTAAAATATTTAAAATAGGAAAAACATTTTTTTTGTTTTGTGGGCAGCCCTAGAATTTGCAAGATAAGTTGAAATAAGTTGTCAAAATGTGCATAGAGAATTTGTAATATATATAATATTATTATATTAAAATTTCTACTTTGGTGTTCTAAGCATTTTCCTATAAATAGGGTGCTTAGGTTAGAATTGAAAATCACACTAGAAACTGAAGTTTTCTCTCTCTATATTATCGAGCGTATTCTTGTGAGTATTTTGAGTATACTTTGAGTACTGTTGCTATACGGTGCAAGTTCAAGTCATAGCTTATATCCGGTGTTTCAACTAGAAGCACTGTCTTTCGAGGTAAGGGATATTATTTTTTTTAAAAAAATGATATTATTTCTTCTAATATCATTATGCTGATGTATTGATCTGAATTTTTAATCAAATTTAGAACTTTTTGTGTCAGAGTTACTATTCACGTATACGGCACTATTCACGTATACGACACTATTCACAAATACGGCACTATTCATCGAAAAATAAAAATTTTCCTTTTCGTCTAAAATATCTATTGTGGATACTAACTTTGATTGTATCCATGTTTTGATCATTCTTGAATTTTACACCACTATGATTATTTTTGAGGTATTTTTGGATATGGTTAAAACAAAGTACAAATTTTTAATCTTTAATCCTTGTCATTTTGTTTCACTGGATTCGTTTCTTTAAAAATATTTTTCATCATCCTTAGTCTTAAATGATGATATTATTGAATATCTTTGGCCTGTAGTACAAAGATGAATGATTTCTGATGAATATCTTTGGCCCGTAGTGCAAAGATGAACATGTGTTTAGATGAACATGATCAACTGATGAATATCTTTGGCCTGTAGTGCAAAGATGAATATTTGATTTCAGATATATATTGATTGATGTTACAGGGATAAAAGATAGACGATGAACTTTTAAATTCATACATAGAAGATAGTAGTTTGCATTCTCTACTTAACTCTTCTAATGAATTATTATTTCCGCTGCAAATATTGATTTAAAACTTGTTGTCTATTGTATTCTATTAGATTTTTTCCCTGTTGAAGACTAATGATAATTTGTTGTATATTATCTTAGTCATAATATTCTTTATTGGGCTAGTTGAGCTCACCCTTTTCCTTTTTGTTCCATTTTTCTTCTCAGGAGGCGAGAATATAGCGAGTACGAGTCGGGGTATGGAATGAAGGTTCTAGAGAGAGTTGTTTAGTAGTCCTCACCATTTTTGTAAAATAATATATCAATAAATGTGATAAGGATTTATTTGAGTATAGATATTGTCTAGAAGATAATGTTTGTATTCAAACTCATAGTTTTACTGTTGTAATAATAAAGTTATAGTTATTTAAGTACCATTTATTGACAACTCAGAATGGGTGATGTATACCTATTTTGGGGGCGTCACATGTTATATATATATATATATATATATATATATATATATATATATATATATATATGTCATGTGTGTGTGTGTTTTAGTGTGTGTAAGAGTACTTGTGTGTTAGTGGGTTTTGGTGGGGATTTACATTATTAAGTGATGTGGGGTTATATTATATATGCATTATGGGAATTGTCAATTTGGTGGGGGAAATCTTGATTTATGGGAGGGAGGTTACGTAAAATATGGGGATTGGTATATATATATATATATATATAACATGTCTATGGTAGCAAACAGTTAAAGTAAAAGCAAAAGTTATATTCTCTTTTACTTTTACTTTTACATTTAAACATTTAACTTAAGTAAAAGTAAAAGTTATATTCTCTTTTACTTTTACTTTTACATTTACTAAAGTAAAAGACTTTTGCTTTTATTGATTAAAGCAAAAGCTGAGATGATGGCGTGGGCCATCACTGTCGGTTGACTGAAGATGCCTCTGGCGTCTTCTTCGTTTACTGGTCCGTCTCCTGTTGGTCGCCGGTGGTGCTGTTGATCGTCTTCTCAGACGAGTCACCATCCCCATACTTCTTCGTTTCCTGGTCCGTCTCCTGTTGGTCGTCTTCTTCGTTTACTGGTCCGTCTCCTGTTGGTCGCCGGTGGTGCTGTTGATCGTCTTCTCAGACGAGTCACCATCCCCATACTCTTCGGCCTCAAAAAAAATATCCAGGAAGTTAACCCCTTTCACCCCCAAAAATTTTGTTTATAAAAAGAAGGAGGAGAAAATTTTTTCACCGAAAAATTGGTCAGATCTTCAAAACTTTTTATGTTTTGTAAAAGATTTTTGTTTAAAAAACAAATCAGACTGAAATCTGAAACAAAGGATCACTCGATTGGTCCTGATCTATCAGCGAAATCGATCTAAACAGAAGACTCAAATTTGTTAACTGTTTAAACAAAAATTCTTTTTCTTGAAGGTCTACTTAGAAAGCCTTACTTGCCTTAAACTCATACCCGTAGATCTAAGGATTCCCTTTGGCCACTTCTTCGTTTACTGGTCCGTCTAAGTAAATTACTTTTACTTCAGTTATTGTAATAGTGAATCCTGCGTGATTCAATAGTAATTTACTTTTCAGTTTTCTATTTAAAGAAACTCAAGTGTTAGAGTTTCTTTAGGCTTAATTCAATGTAAAGCCTTAGAGCTTCTCTCTCTAGAGAACGCTCTTCCGAGGTCCTCTCCCTTCTCTCTAGAGTTAGCCGGAGACGAAGCTTTCAGCTTCGATCTTCTTAATTAAAAGATGAAGACGAAGCCCTTCAATACTTCGTTCTTCCCTCTCAAAACATTTAGATCTAGGATATACTGTAATCCTTTCCTAAATGTTTATAAATAAAAGAAAGAGATTACGTTTACCGATTAACCGGTCATCTTCTTAATCTTTTCTCTTCTGTTAAAGTTTTTCTATTAAAAATCCTCCAGGTTCCCCAGTCTTTTTAATATGCTGACTATGCTGCCGGGGCAGATGACGAGATCAGAAGACGATCAACAGCACCACCGGCGACCAACAGGAGACGGACCAGTAAACGAAGAAGACGACCAACAGGAGACGGACCAGGAAACGAAGAAGTATGGGGATGGTGACTCGTCTGAGAAGACGATCAACAGCACCACCGGCGACCAACAGGAGACGGACCAGTAAACGAAGAAGACGCCAGAGGCATCTTCAGTCAACCGACAGTGATGGCCCACGCCATCATCTCAGCTTTTGCTTTAATCAATAAAAGCAAAAGTCTTTTACTTTAGTAAATGTAAAAGTAAAAGTAAAAGCTTCGTCTCCGGCTAACTAGAGAGAAGGGAGAGGACCTCTGAAGAGCGTTCTCTAGAGAGAGAAGCTCTGATGAGGTTTATTCAAAACCTAAACAACTCTAAACACTTCGAGTTGTTTAAATAGAAAAACTGAAAAGTAAATTACTATTTGATTCACGCAGGAATCACTATTACATTAACTGAAGTAAAAGTAATTTACTTAAGTAAAAGTAAAACGTAAGAAACATTTTACATTTACTTTTACATTGGTGAAAGTTAAAAACATTTAACTTAAGTAAAAGCAAAAAGTTATATTCTTTTACTTTTACTTTTACATTTACTAAAGTAAAAGACTTTTGCTTTACGGAAAGCAAAAGCTGAGATGATGGCGTGGGCCATCACCTGTCGGTGACTGGAAGATGCCTCTGGCCTTCGGTGCCGGTGGTGCTGTTCACCGTCTTCTCCGACGAGTGACCATCCCCATACTCTTCGGCCTCAAAAAAAATATCCAGGAAGTTAACCCCTTTCACCCCCAAAAATTAAGTTTACAAAAAGAAGGAGGAGAAAATTTTTTCACCGAAAAATTGGTCAGATCTTCAAAACTTTTTAAGTTTTGTAAAAGATTTTTGTTTAAAAACAAATCAGACTGAAATCTGAAACAAAGGATCACTCGATTGGTCCTGATCTATCAGCGAAATCGATCTAAACAGAAGACTCAAATTTGTTAACTGTTTAAACAAAAATTCTTTTACATAGCCTCCACCGCTGACGAATCTTTAGCCTCCACCGCTGTTTAGCCCACTTAGCCCCCCTTCATCTAATGTTTCTAATTCAGTAAATTGTAAGTCAATTGTAATCTTCTGTCTTGTACATAGTTTCGGTTCTTTATAAATAAAACTGTTTTATTTAGTAATTTTTGGATTATTTGTGTATGTATGCGCACTTTCAGTTCTTCTTACTCCCTCTCTTCTTCCTTCCGCTTCCTTCTGGTATCAGAGCCAAGTTTTGTTGTTAGTACCTGATAAGTAAGATCTTTTTAATCAAACTTCTCTCTACTTTTTCAAAATTTATCTTCTTCTTCAAAGTTCTGAAGTCACCTTACTTACCTGTAGTCCACCTAGTTCGTGTCTAACCTTTGTAAGTCTCCAGGGTGTGAGCAGTGTCGGGTTATAGAACATAGGTATGAGTCTACTTAGGGTAAACGGGGTATGCATGAATGAACCTTGAGTAAGAATTTATTTTGAAACAGTTAAAGATGAGTAGATTATTCAGGTCTAGCTCCTCAGTTAGTAACAGGTCAACTTTGCCCCCTGTTCCGGATATAGTTAACCAAGAAGAACATAGTTATGAAAACATTAATCAAGTTTTACACAATTGGAATATACCTAGAGTATCTCCAAAAGAAATTTATCAGTCAACCTTTTCAGACAAGTTTAAGACAGATTATAATGTTAAAACCGTTGAAAGAGTTTATGCAATTAACAAAGAATATGAAAATTGTAGTTTATTATCACCAGAAGTCATTAATAAACACAGAAAGAAAGGATACAATTTTATTCACATAGGTCTAGTACAAGTTGCAGTAAAACCACTTAACAGAAAAGGAATAAACTCATCAATTTATCTCTGTCTTAGAGATGCAAGATTTTTAAATTATTACCCAAGTATAATTGGAGCCATGGAAGCAAGTTTGCATAATGGACCAATCCATTTCAATTGCTTTCCTGATTTCACCCTTAGTCTCAGTGATCAAAATTTATTTAAAGCCTTATCATTAAATATTAAAACTGATGGAGAGATAACTCAAATGATTGAGGGATCTCAGCCTATTGCTTTGATTTACAGGATTTATTATAAGACAATGAAGTCAAATTTAAACGTTCATGCTCTTAATAAAAGTCCAAGAGATCAAACCGTTTTAATTCAAAGTTCAACTAGTGATGCTAATATCCAGATCCCAAGAACAATTCTTTGGAAAGATATTAACTTACCTAATCAATGGACTTTGCCAAATGAATTACCTCAACAGCCTATAATTAATAATTTGTTAAATATAGAAAATATTCAACAATTTTCAGATGGAACTGTTAAAATTAGTTTTGAAAGAACTAGATCTCCAGTTATAATTGAAGATATTTCCAGTTCTACTACCCCTTTAGTTATTCACACTAGAAGAGATTCTGAAGTTCTTAGTAATCCTTTGGTTAAAGATATCAAACTTAAAGGTATCCTTAATCAAGGACAAGTTAGTCATCCTTGCTATACTCAGAATGATACCGTTGAAGATGATGATTCTTCTTCTCCGGCATCCTCAGTATATCCCACACAATCTGATTTTAATGCCCCTATTAATAACCAGTTAAGAGTACTTAAAAAGGATTTTGTGTTAGATTGGGAAAACTTAGTTAAAGATTTTAATTCAAAATTCAATAAAGAAAAAAGACATCTATTCAGATCTAATCATCCGACTGAAAAAGAAAGAGATAAGATTGTAAATAGATGGAAAAGATTTATTAAAAATGAAGAAATTAATATTACTTTTTACGATTGGTATGAACAATATCAAGGTAAATGTAATGTTATTAGTAAAACTCAGTGGACAAAAGAAGATAAAACTAAAGTGTCTTCTACTCACCCTCCATTAGAAACAGTTTTACTTTCAGTAAAAAATACTTCAGTTATAGCTAGTCCCTTTAAAATTTCAGAAGGAACTAATAATGATAAAAAAATAATTGAACAACTAAATTTTAGTAATCAATATCTAGCTACTGTAGGAAAACAGTTAGACAGAATTGAAGAAAAATTTGAAGAAAATATTATTAAAAAACCTGATTCAAAAATTGAACAACCTTTAATTAAATTACCAGAAAATAGATATAATCTAAGCTTACCAAACAAAGATAGTGAATTGGTTCAGTCAATAGAAAAGTTATTTAACAAACTAAAAACAGAACCAGGCCCAAGTGGAACAATTGCTGTTATTGATCAAGTAGAATCTGATGATAATAATGAAAGTTCTTCAGACCAGTCGTCTATATCAAATCTTAATGAACAATTAAATAAATTAACAGTCAAAAATACAAGTATTACTAGAAATTGGTACTCTAGACCAACTCCTCCGGATCTACAGTTCGAAGAGAGAAATCTAGATAAACAATTTTTAGTATCGTCCAATAAAATTTATGAATGGAATATAGATGGATTTAGTGAACAAGAAATTCTAAATAAACTCAATTACATGTCTATGGTAGCAAACAGTTACATTACTAAATTCAACACTTTATCTCAACCAGATATTGTTGAATTGTTAGTAAGTGGATTTACTGGTATCCTTAGGTCTTGGTGGGAAAAGCATCTCACAGAAGATATCAGAATTTCTATTATTCATGCTATTCAAAGAGATAATGAAGGCAATCCCATCTTCAATGAAGATCTGGGTATTGGTCTTCCTGATGGAGTTAACACTTTAATTTTCACTATAATCAAACATTTTGTTGGAACCCCTAGTAATATTACAGAAAGAATTCATGACCAATTAAGTAATCTCACTTGTCCCACTCTAAGTGATTTTAGATGGTACAAAGATATATTTACATCTAGAGTTATGATGAGAAACGACAGTAATAAACCATTTTGGAAAGAAAAATTTGTTAATGGTTTACCATCCTTATTCGCCCACAAAGTAAGAGAAGAATTAAGCAAAGATTTAGGATTTATTGATTATGATAATTTAACCTATGGTGATATTATTAGTCATATTCAAAAAATAGGTTTAAAAATGTGTATCGATTTTAAGTTAGCCAAACAAGCCAGAAAAGATAAAAATAAAGCTAAATATGAGTTAGGCACGTTCTGTGAACAGTATGGTTTACCGCCAGTTGCTCCTTCTAGGAGAAAGCACAGGCATAGAGATAAACATATTGAGTCACATAAAAGCCATAAACGCCGTAAAAGACGGTATAGTCATAAAAAAGACACCAAAAGTAATAATCAAGATACTTACTATAATAAACCTAAGTCATCTAAGAAAAAATCGTTTAATAAATCAAAGAAATTTGATAAGAGTAAAATTATCTGTCATAACTGCGGACAGAAAGGTCATTACAAAAATGAATGTAGAGTCAAACAGAAATTAACACAGTTAAATATTTCTACTGAAGATACTGAACAGCTACTAGAATTAATGAGAATTGAAAATTATAGTAGTAGCAGTAATAATGAAGCTTCTGATGTCCCAGAATCTTCCAGTACTAATTCATCTAATAACAATTCTGATTCAGAGAATGAAGTCACTATATGTGCTGATAATTGTAATAAAGATTGTTGTAAAAGAATTAACGTACTCACAAAAGATGAGGAAGAAAGTTCTTTATTAATTGATTTAATCAGTAAAATTACCGATCCAGAATTAAAAACTCAGTATCTGAAACAGTTAAAAGATTTATTAACTAAAGATAGGAGAGTCACAGACAAGGTTCTTAAGGCCAAAGAAAAACCTATTTTCAGTATAAATAAAACCCTTGAAAGATTTAAGTCCCCAGTTAAAGAAATTACTCTCCCCGAATTAAATCAAGAAGTTAATAAACTTAAGAAAGAAATTTCTATTTTAAAATTAGATATTTCGAATTTAAAGAAAGAGATTAGCGACAAAAAGTCAGATCTTCAAGTCAATGATTCTTCGAGTGATGATAGTCATGATGAACCAGAATCATCTGGTGCTAAAGAGTCTGATCTATTTATACAAGGTCTATCTCTTAAAAGAATTAAAGATATTACTATTCAAAAATGGTATATATCCATTAATTTAGTTATTGATAA
This sequence comes from Panax japonicus, assembly GCA_020205505.1. Classification (NCBI taxonomy): domain Eukaryota; kingdom Viridiplantae; phylum Streptophyta; class Magnoliopsida; order Apiales; family Araliaceae; genus Panax; species Panax japonicus. Next base: position 39,475 of record JAINUV010000268.1, read on the forward strand.
AACTTTCTCGGTACAACTCCCTGCTCTAGTTGATACTGGTGCAGATTTGAATTGTATTCAAGAAGGTATTATCCCCACTAGGTATTACAAGAAAACCAGTGAAAAACTTAATTCAGCTAATGGTAGTCAAATGGAAATAAAGTATAAATTACCTAATGTACATATTTGCCAAGACAATATGTGTTTTAAAACCTCATTTGTCTTAGTACGCAATCTTACTGATAAAATTATTTTAGGTCTTCCATTTATATATTTATTATACCCATTTACCACTAGTAACAAAGGATTAAGTTGTGAACATTTAGGTAAGAAAATCACATTTAAATTTCTTATTAAACCAAAAGAGAGAGATTTAAAATTTATTCAAGAAGAATCAATTTCTAAATCAGTAAATATGCTAAATTGCAAAGTTACTCACCTAAAGTATCTTAAAGAAGAGATTAAATACCAACAAGTTGAAGAACAACTTAAAACAAATAGAGTTCAAGAAAAAATAAAGGAATTAAAAGATTATTTATTAAAAGATTTATGTTCTGACTCTCCCAATGCTTTTTGGCATAGGAAGAAGCACACAGTTAGGTTGCCTTATGCAAAAGAATTTAAAGAACATTTAATACCAACAAAGGCTAGGCCTATTCAAATGAGTCATGAACAAATGGAATTATGCAAAATTGAAATTAATGATCTTCTCAATAAAGGTTTAATTAGACATAGTAAATCACCTTGGTCTTGCCCAGCCTTCTATGTTAATAATGAAGCTGAAAAAGAGAGAGGAGTTCCTCGTCTAGTCATTAATTACAAGCCATTAAACAAAGTCTTAGAATGGATTAGGTACCCTTTGCCCAATAAGGATGATCTCCTTAGTAGGTTAAGCGTCTCTACCATTTTCAGTAAGTTTGACCTTAAGTCAGGATTCTGGCAAGTTGCTATTCATCCAGATGATAGGTATAAAACAGCATTCACTACTCCGTTCGGACACTACGAATGGAATGTTCAGTCATTTGGACTAAAAAATGCACCCAGTGAATTTCAGAATATTCTCAACAATATTTTGAATCCTTTCAGTCATTTTATTATTGTTTATATCGATGATATTCTTGTCTTCTCCAAGACTATTGAAGAACATATTAAACATCTGAATTCATTCTTCAAAACGGTTAAAACCAATGGTCTTGTTCTTTCTCCTTCCAAGTGTAGTCTGTTTCTGACTAAAGTCAGATTTCTCGGTCTAATCCTCTATCATGGACTCACGCGGCCAATTGACAGAGCTATTCAATTCGCCGACCGGTTCCCAGATAAGATTACCGACAAGAATCAGCTACAAAGGTTCCTTGGCTCGCTCAATTATATTGGCCACTTTTACAAGGACCTTAGGAAGATTTGTAAGCCTCTTTTCCAGCGCTTACAAAGTAACCCTCCTCCATGGACTGACACTCATACTTCTGTCGTCCAACAAGTTAAAAAATATGTCAAGGTTTTGCCTTGCCTTGGCATCTCAAATGATTTAGCATTCAAAATAATTGAAACTGATGCCTCGGACATTGGATTCGGTGGTATATTAAAACAACAAATTACTCCAGCTTCTGATGAACAAATTGTTCGTTTCCATTCTGGTGCATGGAACCCTACACAGTTAAAATATAGTACTATTAAAAAAGAAATTTTATCACTTGTTTTATGTATTAAAAAATTCCAGAGAGATATCTTAAATCAAAAATTCTTAGTGAGAATTGATTGCAAATCAGCGAAATTTATCCTTGAAAAGGATGTTGAAAACGTCGCCTCTAAGCATTCCTTCGCTAGATGGCAAGCCATTTTAAGTATTTTTGATTTTGATATTGAATATATTAAAGGAAGTAACAATTCAGTTCCAGACTTTCTTACTAGAGAGTTTATTAATACAGGTACTATTCACAAATGAGCACAAGAGGAGCATCTTCCTCAAGAGGCCCGGGTCGCCCTTCAGGCCCACTCAATCAACTCAGAGGAGCTATGGTTCCTCACCCAGTTAACCCAACAGTTCAAACCAGTAATAAATTTACTGTTCTTGGCACCATGCCTAAGCCTTACAGTTCTGCTTTGGCAAGTCAGCCTGTCCCAGTTGATCCCTTCAGTAATCCTGCTAAGGCTTCATCCTCAGCCTTTAGTCATCCTCCTGCTGAGTATATGCTCAGATGGGAAAATTACTTATTCCATATTGAACCCAATATGAAGCCCAGCAATGATCCCAGTAAGTTTGCTGCCCAGTTTTTTCCCCCTGGATGGCATTTCCAACCTCTAGCCCCTTATAAGTCCCTTGTGTATTATAAGGATATCCTGCTAGAAACTGAGTCAGTTAACATCAAACCAATCTATGCACAGAATGATAAATCAAAAGTTCTTTATCATTCTCTGTATATTAAACAGTTCATTCAATTCTCTGATTGGGGGAAGAATCCCTCTGATCTTATGAGTCTTTCCAGTCAAGATCATCAATTCTGTTACTACGATTACATCGAAGCCTGGTATAAGGTTCTCCTTCACCAGAACGAATCACTCAGTCATTCGTGGTTCATCCAATTTGACCACAAATTCAAGAGTCCATTTCCTTATTGGTTCATCCTTTGGTGGTATAGGTTAGGATCTTGTTATGATCTTCTTCCTGATCCCTTAAAGGTCCAGTTAAACCATTTTAGTAACCACTACAAACCCACCAAATTGAATGAAGAAGTTCCACCTACTCTTTTATTCGTTAGTAAATACAAAATCCCCTGGATACTCAAATGGGAGTACTGTCTTCCTCCTCCAGGTTCCCCAGTCAACAGTATTCCAAATGATCCTCTTCCTCGTGTATCTCGCCTTTTTTATGTCAAATGGTGGGATAAATTCAACGTCGATAGGATAGTTACTCAGGTGCAACAGGAGTTTCCTCCTGTCTCTCTATCACCAGCTCTTTCAGTTACAGCCAGTGCAACGGCCATTAAAGAAAAGGAGTTTCTTTCAGTCAAAGCCAGTTCAGCATCCATTAAAGAAAAATCAATATCCAAAGTTAGTCCTACTGGATCATCATGTTCCCGTAGCATTTCAGATTTTAAAGATTGTACCAGTAAAGAATTGTTAAAAATTGCTCAAGTTCTCAATAAAAGAATTGACGAAGCTCTAAATGAAGAAGCTTCTGCTCATTCTTCCCAAGGAGATTCAGTCAGCCAGTTCGCCGATGATGATGGTGATTATGATCCATACGGCACAGTCAATCTACAAGATGGTCAGGACCCATTCTCCTGATCCCCTTCTCTTAATCAATCAAAGCGGTGATGTGACGTCATCATCTCCAGTCACCTGTTCCGGTTGCTCCAGTCATCTGCCCCGGCAGCATAGTCAGCAGCATCTTCAGTCAGCAACGCATTGGGCCCCACGGCCGCATTTGTCAAAAGTTAGCATTAGCTTTTCCACCGAAAGCTGATTTAGTCAAAAGTGTGTCGGCCATTTGGTCATTATTGCGTCTGTATTATTTAGTCAAAAGTTATTACTGTTCATGAACAGTTATTTGTCTGTAATTTGAATTTCATTTGTATTTCATTTACATTTACATTTGTAATAGTTCTTTTCCTTATTCTATAAAAGGAAGCAGAACTCAGTTATTGAGGCAGACTTCGAAAGACTCAGAGCTCCTTCTCTGACGAATCTTTAGCCTCCACCGCTGTTTAGCCCACTTAGCCCCCCTTCATCTAATGTTTCTAATTCAGTAAATTGTAAGTCAATTGTAATCTTCTGTCTTGTACATAGTTTCGATTCTTTATAAATAAAACTGTTTTATTTAGTAATTTTTGGATTATTTGTGTATGTATGCGCACTTTCAGTTCTTCTTACTCCCTCTCTTCTTCCTTCCGCTTCCTTCTGGGCGACGATAAGTTTTTAATAGAAAAACTTTAACAGAAGAGAAAAGATTAAGAAGATGACCGGTTAATCGGTAAACGTAATCTCTTTCTTTTATTTATAAACATTTAGGAAAGGATTACAGTATATCCTAGATCTAAATGTTTGAGAGGGAAGAACGAAGTATTGAAGGACTTCGTCTTCATCTTTTAATTAAGAAGATCGAAGCTGAAAGCTTCGTCTCCGGCTAACTCTAGAGAGAAGGGAGAGGACCTCGGAAGAGCGTTCTCTAGAGAGAGAAGCTCTAAGGCTTTACATTGAATTAAGCCTAAAGAAACTCTAACACTTGAGTTTCTTTAAATAGAAAACTGAAAAGTAAATTACTATTGAATCACGCAGGATTCACTATTACAATAACTGAAGTAAAAGTAATTTACTTAAGTAAAAGTAAAACGTAAGAAACATTTTACATTTACTTTTACATTGGTAAATGTTAAAAACATTTATTGAATATATTAAAGGAAGTAACAATTCAGTTCCAGACTTTCTTACTAGAGAGTTTATTAATACAGGTACTATTCACAAATGAGCACAAGAGGAGCATCTTCCTCAAGAGGCCCGGGTCGCCCTTCAGGCCCACTCAATCAACTCAGAGGAGCTATGGTTCCTCACCCAGTTAACCCAACAGTTCAAACCAGTAATAAATTTACTGTTCTTGGCACCATGCCTAAGCCTTACAGTTCTGCTTTGGCAAGTCAGCCTGTCCCAGTTGATCCCTTCAGTAATCCTGCTAAGGCTTCGTCCTCAGCCTTTAGTCATCCTCCTGCTGAGTATATGCTCAGATGGGAAAATGTATTTTTGACTGTTAATTTATTTAATTGTTCATTAAGATTTGATATAGACGACTGGTCTGAAGAACTTTCATTATTATCATCAGATTCTACTTGATCAATAACAGCAATTGTTCCACTTGGGCCTGGTTCTGTTTTTAGTTTGTTAAATAACTTTTCTATTGACTGAACCAATTCACTATCTTTGTTGGGTAAGCTTAGATTATATCTATTTTCTGGTAATTTAATTAAAGGTTGTTCAATTTTTGAATCAGGTTTTTTAATAATATTTTCTTCAAATTTTTCTTCAATTCTGTCTAACTGTTTTCCTACAGTAGCTAGATATTGATTACTAAAATTTAGTTGTTCAATTATTTTTTTATCATTATTAGTTCCTTCTGAAATTTTAAAGGGACTAGCTATAACTGAAGTATTTTTTACTGAAAGTAAAACTGTTTCTAATGGAGGGTGAGTAGAAGACACTTTAGTTTTATCTTCTTTTGTCCACTGAGTTTTACTAATAACATTACATTTACCTTGATATTGTTCATACCAATCGTAAAAAGTAATATTAATTTCTTCATTTTTAATAAATCTTTTCCATCTATTTACTCTCCCCGAATTAAATCAAGAAGTTAATAAACTTAAGAAAGAAATTTCTATTTTAAAATTAGATATTTCGAATTTAAAGAAAGAGATTAGCGACAAAAAGTCAGATCTTCAAGTCAATGATTCTTCGAGCGATGATAGTCATGATGAACCAGAATCATCTGGTGCTAAATGATCCTCTTCCTCGTGTATCTCGCCTTTTTTATGTCAAATGGTGGGATAAATTCAACGTCGATAGGATAGTTACTCAGGTGCAACAGGAGTTTCCTCCTGTCTCTCCATCACCAGCTCTTTCAGTTACAGCCAGTGCAACGGCCATTAAAGAAAAGGAGTTTCTTTCAGTCAAAGCCAGTTCAGCATCCATTAAAGAAAAATCAATATCCAAAGTTAGTCCTACTGGATCATCATGTTCCCGTAGCATTTCAGATTTTAAAGATTGTACCAGTAAAGAATTGTTAAAAATTGCTCAAGTTCTCAATAAAAGAATTGACGAAGCTCTAAATGAAGAAGCTTCTGCTCATTCTTCCCAAGGAGATTCAGTCAGCCAGTTCGCCGATGATGATGGTGATTATGATCCATATGGCACAGTCAATCTACAAGATGGTCAGGACCCATTCTCTGTTGAAAACGTCGCCTCTAAGCATTCCTTCGCTAGATGGCAAGCCATTTTAAGTATATATATATATATATATATATATATATATGATGGATAATGACATGTGGGTGGGGCCCATATGTTGGAAGAAGAATTTTGGGGAAAAAGCTGAGAATTTCTCACGGATTGTGTTTTTATTTTCAAACAAACATGTGCCTTATTATATAATATATATATATATATATATATATATATATATATATATATATTATTTAAAAGATTTTGCTTTAATTATGAACCGTCAGATTAAAGTAAATCAATCTAGACCGTTCATGAGTTAGTTACTATGCATTCCATTCTTCTATAAATAGAAGCTCATTCCTTCATTATTTTCTTACGAATTCACTAAAAATCTTGAGAGAGAAAATGTAAGAGAGAAGGAAGAAAAATATTCTACTACTTAACTACTCTTATATTCAGTTTCTTTTACGGTAAGGAATATTATTCTTTTTGTATTCATGAAGAGAACTGTTGTTATTCCATTTTTTATTGTTCTGTTGGAATAACCTGTATACGCGGGCTACTCTATACTTGGTGACATTCTCTATTATTCTGTCTTTATTATTCCGTTGGAACATCATGTCTGTGCTTTACGCCGGACCTGGTTCTGTCTTTATTATTCTGTTGGAATATCCTGTCTGTGTATTTTACACCGGACCTGGTTCCGTCTTTATTATTCTGTATTTATTATTCTGTTGGAATAACCTGTCTATACGAAGTACCGCATGCATGGTGATTTCTGTTGTTATTTCATTCTTTATTATTCCGTTGGAACATCCTGTCGGTGTGATTTTCACCTAACCTGGTTCGTTATTATTATTCTGTTGGAATAACTTGTCTATGCGAAGTACCGCGTGCATGGTGATTTCTTTTGTTATTCCATTCATTATTATACTCAGTTAGTTAAAATTATGACTTCTATATACTCCATGAAATTAGTGGAATATCCTTGATATTTGTGCTTCATCCAGTATTTTTCATGGAAATATTCTTCTGATCATTCTTGAATTTTACTCTACAAAGCAGTATCATGTTGACAATTTGGACGTTATTAGTTCCTGAATAACTTAATTCTTGAACTTGTTTTATTGGATTCTTATATCATTGTCATCATCCTCATGTTTATATTTTTTTTAAAGTCATCTATGGCTTGTAGAGCATGGATGGACTTGGTATGATTATGACCAGGGATTATTCGGTGTAATCATGACCGTAATGTAACAAGTGATGTGGTAAAAGTCCTCATTGGCCCGTAGTGCATTGATGGACAGTTGTTGGCATGATCATGACCATTGATGAATACACAAATATCCTTGGCCCGTAGTTCATGGAATTTGTGGTCGTGACCGTAATGAATATCATTGGCCGTAGTGCAGGGATGATGTGGATTATTTATTAAGCTGAGTCCCAGCGATAAAAGTGATGAAAAACCTTTTAAAACATAAAAGATAGTAGATTTTATTCTCTAATTGACTCTTTTAATGGATTGCTTGCTCCGCAACAATTAAACTTGATGTCTATTGTATTTTATCAGTTTAACATTGTTGAGGACTAATGATAACTTATTCTGCATTATCTTAGTCATAATATTTCTTGCTGGGCTAGTTGAGCTCACCCTTTCTTTCACTGTTCTCTTCAGGAAATGAGAATGTAGCTGGGACGAGTCGGGGAACGGAGTGATGTTCTGGATGATAGTGTTAGCTAGTAGTCCTCACTATTCTGTTAAATAGTGTGACAATAAATGTATTGAGGACTTATTCTGAGAGTGGATATTGTCTAGAAGGCAATATTTGTATTAAAACTCACATCATGTATTTTGTCATACTTTACACGACTGTTGTATAATTAAGTTGTATTTGAATTTTGTACCATGTATTGGCGACTCAAGATGGGTGATGTATACCTATTTTGGGGGCGTCACATTTGACATTTTTGGGAATAAATTTTGTGAATTGAAAATCTTTTGGTGAAGGATTACAGTGTTATAAGTATCTTTGTATGTGGTTATATATGTGTACAGTATGTGGTTAAGGGTCAAGGGTTGACCGTATAAATTATATCAGTCAAAAACCCTAATAATATACTAAGATCCTCGACTATCAGTTAGAAAACCCTATCAACTGATAAGAAACCCTATTACTGGCTATAAAAACCCTAATTTCAGAACTGAGAATCTGAAAGCCTAATTCGGATTATTAAAACCCTAATTGGGAAGCTTGAAGATAAGTGTTAAGGTTTTTATGTTATTAATTTTATATTAATTAGGGATAGCCCTAATTGATTATTTGAAAACCCTAATTGTTCAACTGAAAACCCTAATGTACAATTAGAGAAAACCTAATTATTACTCCCTCTGTCCCAGGATAAAAGTCCTTATTACTATTTTAGGTTGTCCCATGTTAAATGTCTACTTTCTTTTAATAATTAAACTTTTACACATTTTTTCCTATTATGCCCGTAGCATTAAATATCTCATACTTTTCTTATTCTAATTCTCTCTCCATTTTTAATAACATTATTATGGATAATTTTGTCATTTTATTCCTCTTCTTAATATGCGTGAAAAGTCCACTAGGACTTTTATCCTGGGACGGAGGGAGTAATTTATAGAGTTTAATGTTACTTAGGAAACCTTAACCCTAATTAGAAACACTATAAAAAAATGGGCCTTTAGCAACGATTTTTTGGGCAACGAATTTATAAGTCGTTGCTAAAAGTATATGTTTAGCAACGAAATTTGTCCTTCGTTGCAGATTGTGTCAGGCTTTCACGTTTTGTAACGAAATTCATAAGTCGTTGCAAAATTTCGTTGCTAATTCATTGGCGGGAAAAAATTTCGTTAGAAATTCGTTACAAAATTTTCGACCACTTGCTTTCCCGTTATCGTGGGCAACGAAAGTTTTTTTGTTGCTAAAAATGGGGCTTTAGCAACGATTTTTCAGACAATGATTTTATAAGTCGTTGCTAAAAGTGTATGTTTAGCAACGAAACTTGTCCTTCGTTGCATATTGTGTCAAGCTTTCACTTTTTGCAACGAAATTCTTAAGTAGTTGCAAAATTTGGAAACAAAATTCGTTAGAAATTCGTTGCAAAATTTCTAACCACTTAATTTCTCATCATCGTGGGCAACGAAAGTTTTTTTGTTGCTATATGTCGTTGCCTAATATGGACCACATTCATTGGCAAATTTTTTTATTTTTGTTACATATTTTATACAACTTTTTACAACGACTATTAAAATGTTGCCTTAAATTAAGATAATAATAATAATAGTAATAATAATAATAAGAATAACAATAATAGTAATTATTATTATTATTATTATTATTATTATTATAATAAATACTAATCCTTGCAAAATAATAGCAACTAGGCCTAGGTGCTAGGGTGGTCTTGGATCAATATTCCAAACTAGAGGTCTTGGGTTCGAATCTGTGCATTAACATATTTTTTGAGATAAAGTTCAATATTCGTCACATCAGCCCGTCCACATATGATATGTACGTATATATATATATATATATATATATATATATATATATATATATATATATATATATATATATATACGGTCCGGATCAAATGCATACCCCTTATCTTACTCACCCGTGCTCACCCCCCTTTAGCGACGGTTCGGTCATACAACCGTCGTCTATACTTTTAGCGACACTATATGTTGTCTGTCGCTAAAAGTATAGACGACGGTTGCATGACCGAAACCGTCGCCGGGTCCGTCGCTAAAGGGGGGTGAGCACAGGTGAGTAAGATAAGGGGTATGCACTTGATCCTTGCTATATATATATATACGGGAAGCTTCAAGGTCATAATTCTTAAATAGAATAATGCCTTAAATAGCATAATTTTATCAAAACGACGTAGTTTTGTAAATATGCGGTGACATTTTTGTAAATACGCGGTGGTATTTATAAAAATGCCACCGCGTCCCTCCAAAACTACGTCGTTTTGATAAAATTATGCTATTTAAGGCATTATGCTATTTAAGAATTATCAAACTAAATATATATAAAGTAAGTATACAAGAATATTTTTATATATAAATATATTTATGTAAGCAAATATTCATATAAATATTTATAACAAATTTTCATATCTAAATTTTATAAATTTTAGATAAAATATTTATAAATTTATAAACAAATGGGAAAAATATGTGTACACAGCTGTGTATTACACAGTAGGCTATGTCGACTATTTTTTGGACTATAGCGACGGTTTCACCCGTAGTCATAGCTATTCTGGGTTATAACGACAGTTTACCGTCGTTATAGCCCAAAAAATTTGTCGTCATAGCTCTACTGTGTAATACACAGCTGTGTATATACATATAGCCCTAAACAAATATTTGTTTATAAATTTTAAAGATAAATTTATATATATATATATATATATATATATATATATATATATATATATATATATATATATAGAATTGATCAGGTCAGGACCTCCCGGACAGGAGAAAATCTTGACCCTTTTTTTTGCTTTTTTTTAAAACAACTACAGTCTGTACATACATGTTTTGTTGTATATATCCAAATCACACCAAAACACTGTATTATGTAAAAATTTAAGTTTCATAATTTTTTTTTAGTTTTTTAAAAAAAAGCAAAAAAAACAAAAAGGTCCGAATTTTGTTATGGTTCGGGAGTCCGGACTTGATCCGGACTCTCTCTCTCTCTCTCTATATATATATATATATATATAGATTAAAGTATTCATAGTTACGTTATATAAATATTCATAGTTACTTTATATATATTTAGTTTAATGTGGAGATTTAAGAGGAGTATATATATAGATGGTAATAGAATTTATCTAATACACAAAAAATATAATATAAGAAGCAAAAATATCACAGCTAGGTTTCAAACCTAACACACCTATGGGTTATTGAACCATTAAGCTACCACTGAGCCATTCATTATTAGTTAACTAAACAAATCTCAACATTAAACTAAATTTATATAAAGTAACTATGAATATTTATATATATATATATAAACAAATATTCATATAAATATTTATAAAAAATATTCATATCTAAATTTTATAAATTTTAGATGAAATATTTATAAATTTATAAATAAATATTTTTTATAAATTTTAAAGATAAATTTATATGAATATTTATTTATAAATATTTATATGAATATTTGTTTATAAATTTATATATATATATATATACTTACAAGTACTCCCTGACTCCGAGAATGAAAGTGATGGCTGATTTTATACGAATTTTAAAAAAATATCAAATGATAAAATTATTCATATTTAAATTCTCATCTAATTGCATATTTTTTTATACATGACTAGTAATATTATATAAATATTTATAAATAATAAAAATACGACATTTAAGGATATTATGCACAAATTATTGTAAAAAAATAGATTATTTAATATAAGTAAATAGTTAACTTAAGATTACATAAAATAATAAGAACTTTTATTCTTAGACAGATGGAGTAAATTAAATCATAAATATATTTTTAAGTCCAAAAATAAAACATAAAAAGAAGAATACTAATGGTATACCCCTAGCTATTCCTAGTTCTCCTTTTACCTTTTTTTCAAATATATTATAAAATTAAATTATAATACTATTAGTTCTAAGAGAAAACATAAAAGATGAAGAAAAATTTATTATGTTTTATGAACCAAAACAGAATAAAGTTATTTCAAATGACTTATACGTCATTCCTAATAAGTTAGTTTGACCTATATTAATGTAATATCAATTTTATCCCTATTTTATTTAATATTTTTTAAAAAAAATGAATTTATAAAAATGAAGAGTAAGATGCAACGTTACTTTAATTGGCGTTAGAATTTTTATTTAAATTTTTTTTATAGTTGAAGTCTTATGTACTCTTTCATTTCCGACGCCGATGACAGAGAATAAAAATAAAAAAAATATTGATATTTGTAAACAAGTACATGAGATTAAAGAAATTAAAAAAAAAAGATTCCAACGTTAGTTAAAGTGATGTTACATCTTACTCTTCTTTTTTATAAATTTGCTTTATAAAAAAATTTAAAAAAGTTACAATGCCGGTTAGTTTGGCATTGGATCACATTTTTATCTTTTTCAAATTTCTTTTAAAAAATAAATCATTTTAAAAAATTAAGATAATTTTTTTTAATTCGTTTTTTAAAAAAAAATATTTTTTAAAGTGGCGTTGGTTGCCTTTCTGATTTTTAGTAAAAAAAAATATCCAAAAATTCAACGCCATTTCAAATGGCGTTCAGTAGTTTTTAAGTAACTTACAATATGGACTATTTTGTAATAAACTATAAAGTAAAAATTTTTACATACGTTAAAAGTTTAAAATTTCATACACTGATCATGACAAAAAAGGAAAAAAAATAAGATAGTGACGCTATTTTGTAGAATATAACATAAATCTCAAAAACAAATATTCATATGTTCAACAGAAAAAGTTAAGTTTGAGTTTGTTCTTTAATTTATAATATACTACAACTCAAATTGTAATGTAATTAATATTTTAAGAGAAATTTTATTCTTAATAAGAATTTTTAAGTAATTTACAATATTAATTGTATTAATTAAAATAATAAGTTACAATAATTTAAATTTTAAAATATTGTAAATTGACAATAAATAAAATTATAATAATTATGACTTTTTGTGGAGAAAATTATAAATGTTAAAATATTATTTTTTTTTCTACTAAAGACTTATATTTCAGTTTGTTATTATTAATTTTTGATATCTTAAAATTTAAACTTAGATTTATGTTTTAAGTTTTTGAAAAAATAATTTTACATATAATATTACTTCTAAAACACTTTTTAAATGTTATCAAGCTCTTTTTTTTGGAACAAAGTCCCTAATTTAGGAGTTGTGTGCGTGGTCTGGAAAAAGAGTTAGGCATGAAACAAGACCAATTTGGTTTCAAATCTATAATTTTTCTCATCTTTTAGGAGTTTTAATCCAAAACTTGAAATATCAAATTCTACTTTGTTGGAACCCTAACCGATTTTAATCCAAAAGAGCTTCGATTTCAAACATGGACGCTAATTCGTGGAGTGCCCGTCTATGTTCTGCTTCTAAGCGCTATTAATCCACTCTTCAATCGCGATCTGGTCAGCTTAATTTTGTTAAATCTAGGTTTTTGCAATCATATTTATATGTGAATTCGTTTATCCCCAATTTCATCTCTGTCAAACTGCTATAGTACATTAGAAGTTTTCATATGCTCAAGGTCAAACTCATGAAATTAATAAGAACATCCTATCAATTTCTTGTATGCAGTAGCATCGGTTAATTTTGTAGTCATGTTTATTTGGGACAACATTCAGTGATTGTGTTTATGAATTAATTTGGTTAGATTATGTTATCGTTTGGGGAAGAAGGTGTGTATGTATACGTGTGTAGAACACAATTGAATTTTGGACCGACACTAATACAAAATCATAAAAAGACAATACTTAAAAGATGACGTTTTTATAAAAAAAACGTTGTGTTTTTTTAATAACATTTTTTAACAAAACGTTATAGATACATATAAAAAACGTTATGTATTTATAAGAGTAATTTTTAATTTTAAATAGATAACATTTTTTAAAAAAAAAACGTTATCTATATAAAAAACATGGAGAAAAAAAGAAGAATGCGGATAGGAGTGAGCAAAAAACGGATAAAACCGAAATACCGAACCGAACCGAATTTTTTTAACCGAATTATTTCGATTTTTCGATTTTTTTTTACAATTTCGGTTATATCCGAATTATTATTCACTATTCGGTTACGGTTTCGGTTTGGAAAAACAGGTTATTCGGGTATCCGAATAACCGAACATTACTTATTAAAAAATTAATTTTATAATAATATTATAATAATATTATAATAATAATAATAATAATAATAATAATAATAATAATAATAGTAATAATAATAATAATAATAATAATAATAATAATAACAACAGTAATAATAATAATAATAGTAGTAATAGTAGTAATAATAATAATAATAATAATAATAATAATAATAATAATAATAATAATAATAATAACAGTAATTCGGTTTTTTCCCGAATTACCGAAATTACAATTCGGTAATTCGGTATTCGGTAATTCGGTTATTGTTAAATTTCGGTTATTAGTTCGGATAGCAAAATCATCATTATTTTGGTTTTCGGTTATAACCGAATAGGTTCGGTTATAATCGAATGATCACCCCTAAATGCGGAAGTGAAAATTTGAAATTAAAACAAGACCATATGGGTTGCCGGGTTGGGTTAAGGGTTTTGGTCACTTGCTTCTTTCTAAGTTCTAAGCCACAACAATCTCACACCTTATTCCTTCTGTCAATCGAACTACCAAACCTTATCATACATCTCAATTGAAGTCCTAGTTCGTGGCCGTTTTTCTCTCGACTTGATGTTTTGATTGGATCTGGTCTAAAGAAGCCCTCGCCTTCGTCGCCTTTAACGGTTGCAACTACACCCTCTTCTCCTTCTCCACCTTCTCCTTCCGGTTCCACACCCTCGTCGCCGACGTCTAGGTCTCCACCTTCACCTCCGGGGACGTCGAGATCTTCGCCGCCACCCCCTACGACTTCTTCTGTTAGGTTTGTAATATTCATGAACGCAATCAAATTGCACAAAATTAGCGGAAGCGTGGAAAATCAGAGTTTTAAAATTTTACAAACTATATACCTGGATCACCCTTTATGCACAATTATTAATTAAACGAAAAGATAAAGAATAAAATCATACCCTTGAAGATCCGAGCTTCCTCAGGTACAAATTCACCTCCAATCATTTTCGCGTTCAACTTGAATCCACCGGGTTTGGTTCCTTCCTTAGATCAACGTTAGCCACTCAAGTGTTTGGCCTCTAGAGGTGATCCACAGAAGAAGAAGAATTCAAGAAGATGGGTATTTGGCTCAAACCCTAGTTTTCTATCTCTATAGAAAAAGGGGCGTACTCTCCAACAATTGGAATAACGTATTCTAATAATACGTCAACTACTCCCACCCATAATAAGACTTCTCTTATTTATAGATGTGGGCAACCCTCCTTAACAATTAAGGAATTGAGTTTTATTTAATTAATTAAATTCTTTTAATTAATTAAGCTCCCTAATCTTATTAGGGATAATTAATTAAACTCTTTTAATTAATTTGCCTCTTAATCCTATTAGGATATTTGAGAGTACTTTTATTAATTAATTCCCAAACTCCTTTAGGAATTAAATAATAATAATAATAGTAATAATAATAATAAGACTCCTCTTATTAATTTATATTTAATATTTCTAAAATATTAAATAATAAATATTAAACTATTTAATTTATTCTATCACCATAGATTAAATTAAATATACTTAACTTATTATTACGATTATGCCATTAACTTCTTAAATAATTATTCTTCCTTTTATGGTGTGACCCTTTAGGTTCTCCATATTAAACCGGTTGTGAATAAATCAATTAGAACAATTCTAATCTTATTTAAATAAATAAATTAAACTAATAATTTATTTAAATAAATAATATTTATTCTACAATAGGGATAAGCCTCCCTAGCGATCAACGACTTTCCAGATAATATAGATTTCAACATTAATCATAAAAGAACCTTTGAGTAAATAGTTACCGTACAATTCAATCCTTCCACCATACAATGTCCCAATTAAATATAAGACATGAAATTACTGTCAAGTCTTATTTTATTTAATTATATGTATTTCGACTCTTAAATGCACAACCCCAAATAATGCAAATTAGAAACTCCTTTCTAATTTCATTCTGCCTTGGCCAAGGACTACTGGGTTGTCATTTATCGAATCACATAGGACATTTCTCTTCTTTTACTAGAAGTGGTAGATTCTTTATTGATCATACATTATCTCCATGTATAACTTATTATACCCAAGCATATCCTTTGATATACCCTAAGGGTCTTAAGGAATAAGTCAAAGTATAACTCATCATACACAAGATACTATGATGATCTCAAGTCCAAGGATCACTTGTACTACTATCACTAAAGGAATTCCTATTGACATGTAAGTAAAACTCCATTAGGTATTCCTTAGCGAGTCACGTTCAGTGAACTTATTCTCTAATAAGCACCTACATACTTGCTTTAGTGTCTCCACACAAATGATTATGAGATCAATCATCCTCATCCAATGAGCAAGCAACGTATGTACCAATCTATCCGGATTCACTAATCCCCAATTTAGTAATCCAACGATTGGGAACTATTTTAGTTTTAAGCTTTCTAAGAATTTAGATCTCATTAGAATGATCATCATCATTATTCTAAAAGCATTGCTTAAAACTATGGGTTTATCACATATTATAAAATAGCATCATGTAGATAATTTAAAAGCCTTTAATAAATTAATACTTTTTATTAATAAATGAATAAGATTGTTACAAAGTATATGCTTTATCATCAAACATGATTGGCTTGTGTGCATACTACTTTCATCTTCATCTCCTCCGTCGGAATCGTCATCTGGACAATCTGTATCAACTGGACTGGTGGTTGGAATCGCAATTGGTGGTGTTTTAGTCCTTGCTCTTTTAAGTATTATATTTATTTGCTGTAAAAAGAAGAAAAGAAGAGACCATGGGCCAGCTAATTACTACATTCTGTCACCATCTGAACCTAAAGGTGAGACCTTTTTGTATCATCAATTTAATTAGGGTTTATGTTGGAGAAAAATGATAAGTGCTTGTTTTGGGTAATATAGATCTGAAGAATTCTTGAAAATTTAACATTTTGTATATGCCTATTTGGAGCAAGACATAGTATTTGATATTCCTTGTTTTATTATGGTTTATAAGAAAAAGTGGGGTTGGAGGATGGGAGCATTTATTTATTGGTCTATCATCTATTGACATGTGTTAAGTTATGATGAGAATTTCAGTACAAGTATTTTGGTTTTTTACTTTCAAATTTTCTTTCAAGACTTTAGGTTCAACATTGCAGTTCTAGATTATCAGTTAATTTAATTTTAATTGAATGATTGAACTTCATTGCACTCTTATACCTAAAGATCATCTTCAATGCAGCACCAGTAATGAGAGGCACTTATTAAAAAAATAAGATTGTATGCATCTTTGTTTTATGCTGTCAATATCTCATGCACGAGAAGATCCATTAAGTTTATTTTTCTTATTTTTTCCCCCATCATTTAGTTTCAAAAAATTTGTGGCAAAAAGTTCTCCTTGAGACAAAAACGTCTCAACTCTGGTTCTCATGGTGTTCAAAGAGCATGTTTCTTGACTCAAGATTGTTGATTTTCAAATTACCAAAGATAAGTATAGATCTCTGCTCCTTCTATTCTGTGCACAAACCACAGAAACGTATTGTGAGGATCGGTAGCACCATGTAGTCCCAATTGTTCAGTGTTTGATTAGCATTAGAAACAATTATTTATATATTCCTAAAATGAGATCTGCTGCTTATTTTATTTTTTTGGTTTTCATAAACTGATTATATTTATATATATGTTGTTAAATTTATTACCTTTGCAGTTCCCTCTCTTGTCCAAGAGCAATCGTTTGCAGAAACTAGTATCAAAAGCAAATGAGGATGATTCCAATGAAATTTACCTATCTGATTTTCCTGGTGGGGCGAAAGCCTTTGCAATTTGTGCCAAATTCTACTACGAAATAACGGTCACTCTCAATCCATACAATGTTGTGGCTATCTGTTGCAGTGCAGAATACCTTGAGATGACTGAGGATGTTGACAGGGGAAACCTAATTTTTAAAATTGAGGTATTTCTCAATTTCGGTGTTTTTCGTAGCTGGAAAGATTCTATTATTTTTCTACAAACAACCACTAAACATCTACCATGGTCTGAAGATCTAAAGGTTGTTGGGATATGCATTGATTCCATAGCGTCTAAAACTTCTGTCGACCCCTCAAGTATAAACTAGTCCTATACTTATAATAGGAAATTAGCACTACCAGATAAAATAATAATTGAAAACACAATGAAGTTCAAGACTTTATGCTGGTATAATTACTTGCAGTTTATTTGCATTTTTCATAAATGTGTTATGAGTCCATGCATTAGAATATTTTACTTGGTTGATTTTAGGAGGGCTCCAACTGACTGCATTATTTCCCTTTACGTACTTGACTTTTATAATTGTTTCCTTACTTGGTATCACCTTTTGTTTCTGATTAAGTTTCTTAGTTTCAAGTTTGTCCTGTTTAGGCACAATTTGGTATCCCAATTAATTTTGTCTTTCCCATCTGTATGGAATGGATGGTTGTCACCAATTTAGTTTCTATTACACCCTCAAATTTTTTGTTCAAGATATAGCCTTGAGCAGTTATGTTTTTCTTTTTCCTTTTTAATAGCCTATACAGTAGCACATGATTTGATTAAGAACATAATAAGGCTTACTTATTTTTAAGTTATCTCAATAACACCATAAATGAACTTAACAAAGGGTCACCATTGATGTGCTAACATGTTTTGCTAGATCAGCCTTTTCCTGCAGTTTATCGCCAAAATAAACCAGCTAGCATTCTGTGTTTTGTTAACTTCTCAATTTCCCCTGAATTATTGTAGTGATTAAAGCTACAAACTGTTGCATTAAGTTGTTGATTGATTTATGAATGGCCAGTTTTAAAATGATTAATAAAAATATGATTTGGAAATGTTCATCTTATGCATACATGATTCCAGTATTACATTGTGTTCGAAAACTATTTTCCTATTTTTCAATGTCAATTATTGATTTTACAGGAGAGGCAAAAGGTAATATATGATGAAAAGAAAAAAATTGCTCAGCAACAAGCACAGATAAAATCCCAGATGGCTCGATATGAGGATGAATTGACGAGGAAGAGGATGCAGGCATGTTACTTCATTATTGTTTAATAGACATTGGAGGTCCCAGAGTGGAAAATAAAATGGATCATCATATTTTCAGGCAGAAAATGAACATCACAACTAGGAATCAAGAGCTTGTAAAAATGCAAGAACATTCATCTATCAGGCAAGAACAAGCTAGACGAGCAACAGAAGAACAAATTCAGGCGCAACGTCGGCAAAGTAGATGGTCTATTTTATGTCATATATGATTAGAAGTTTTACTAATTTATATATATGCTAGCATCATGTGTGTGTCACTGCACGCGAAAGATATTCCCTTCTTGCAAACAACTACAAATTGGATCAATTTTTTACTTTAGATAACTAAAAAGTCTACCATCTTACATCCTTCTCTTCAAAAAAGAATTCAGCAGTTGGTTAGTGCAACTGCCAATACAAAATCTCATCAGGTACCATATCGAAACATGCTCTTCTTTGGCCCTCCAGGAACAGGGAAAACAATGTCTGCGAGAGAGCTAGCTCACAAATCGGTATAAGATCTTAGCCTTGTGTGATTTTTTCGATGGTTGTAACTCCCCCCTTCCTTCACGCAATCTTTAAAAGTCTTCTCATCAACTCCATGCACTTTGGAATTTCATTTTCTGTACAAGTTCTTGGGTAGCTGCTGGAGTTCAATGGATTTATCAGATAATTATGCTAATATCATATTATTCTGTACATGCAACTTTGAAGAGGTTAACACCAAGGCAGAAGATTATCTTTCTAAGCTATGCCAACTTTGAAGAATAATCTGCTATGTCTTGTGTAGGTGCTGAGGTTAACACCAAGGCAGAAGATTATCTTTCTAAGCTACAGCCAGATTCACCCTTTTCTGAGTTTGAATACATGTAAGCTTCTATTTTTTGATCTTCACAGGACTACTTAAAATGCTTGTTCTATTATATTGACTAGCAGCCACTGCTCGCAGTTTGCATGGAATGGGATTTGAGAAAGGTTTGGGTGATACTGCTAATCGTGTTTTGGAAATGATGTAACTACTTTCTGATATCCTTCAAGCTCCTGATAAACCTTGAAATACATATTGTTATTGTTGAAAATTTGCTTCCTAGTTTGTTGTAATGGGGTGAAGAACCTATTTTTTCTTGCTTACTCGATATAATACAAATTCTTTATTCTATTAATCATCCTTTATTCTAAAATCTTCACATCCTTTTTTATGTGCCCTGTACTTTGTTGAAGTATTTTCTGTTGTGAATATTGACATCATGCCATTACTTGTTCTAGTTCATTTTCACAAAAACTTTCAGGTTCAGGCAATATGGCTTGTGGGACAGATACACTGATATACACCCTGAATCTGATCAGGCTTTCGCAATAGGCATCAGTGATGCAAAGAAAGACTGGTTCCAACTAGTATATCTTCAATACTTCAGGACTGCTGAGTACGTTGCAGCACAAGCTGCTGCTGTTAATGATCCTTCTTTGGATAGGAACTACATAGGTAATTCATACATTGATTTACTTCAGAAAGCTTATCTTGGATCTCTACTATCACCACAGAAACCACAATATAGCGTCCTGTTAGGTAGTAAAACTGGTGGTTCTAATCATCACGGTTACTATAGTAATTCTGCATTTGGAGTTGGCTTTTCATATCCTGGAAGTCCCTTGGCAAGTCCTGTTATTCCAAACTCTCCTGCTGGACCTGGTAGTCCAATCAGGCACGGTGATGTCAATATGCGATTCCCTTCTGAAATGAGAAACTTGGTTGGGGGTGTCATGGGAACCTGGCAATTAGATGCTGGTAACATGGACAATAGCTTTGCGTCATCATTGCTGGAAGAGTTCAAGAGCAATAAAACCAGATGTTTTGAACTTTCGGAAAGTGAAGGTCATGTTGTTAAGTTTAGGTATTTTTTTTTATAAATCATGTGGTTGAATCATGTTCACCATGAAATCCTTATTACCGATTTAACACCCACTATGATTATCAGTGCGGATCAGTATGGGAGCCGATTTATTCAACAGAAACTTGAAACTGCAACAACAGAGGAGAAAAACATGGTTTACCAAGAAATATTTCCCCAAGCCCTCACTTTGATGACTTATGTGTTCGGTAATTACGTGGTCCAAAAGGTATATATATTATTCTATTCCTGTCAATAATACATATTCTTTGTATTTTTGTTCACACACGATTTTTCAGTTGCATACTCTTATATTTCACGCTTTCAATTATTGCTTTCGTGTTTTTAGTTCTTTGAGCATGGAATGGCATCACAGAGAAGAGAGTTAGCTAACAAGCTCGTTAGCCATGTACTGACACTAAGGGGGTGTTTGATAAAAATTGAATGAATCTGAATCTGAATGAGCTGAATCTGAATCTGAATCTGAATGAGCTGAATCTGAATGAAAAAAACTGTTTGATAACTGACATATCTTAAAGATCTGAATGACATATTTTTAATATTTTACCCCTCTGAAAAAATTCAAAGTTGTTGTAAATTTATTTAATATTACATAATATAATAGTTAATATTTTTTTATTATTTTTATTATTATTTTTAATTTTTTTTACTTCATTCAGCCAACCATTCAGACATTCAGACCAAAAATTCGGCCTTAACCATTCAGCCAACGCATCTGACCGATTCAGCCATTCAGACGATTTTTTTCAAAACAAACGCACTTAATGATTCAGCCACTTACCGATTCAGCCATTCAGACCCATTAAGTTCTAAACAAACAGCCCCTAAGCCTTCAGATGTATGGTTATCGAGTAATCCAGAAGGTAAAGCTTTCCAACCAAATTTCATGACAATGTCACTGTGTTGTTGTATGTTTGCACAAGGTTCTCTTTCTTTATTATCCGCATCAATGTCGAAGAGGCTGTAGGTTTTATCTTTATTAGTTTATTACATTTGACGTTACATCTTTTGTTCCCAAGTATTCTCCAATGAAAGTTAATCATAGATTCACCATTGTGAACCATCTAATTTATTTTAGAAGTAAACATAATATTGCTTTTTGCACAAGATTATTCAACTATTTTCTATTTTGTACTACTTTTGTAGGTGCTGCTGATGACCTTACAAAATGCACCCCCAGGACTTGAGGGACAAGAGATTTTCAAAGGTCTGGGCTGATGTTTTAATATTGGCAAAATACCTAAAGAATGAACCATGGTTGAAACTCTTGTGTAAACTCTTGTCAATAGTTTGACTTGATACTAGGTCTTATATGCTGTATAGACTGATAGGATTATGTGGTAATGTGTTTAGGTTATTTTTTACTGTGATGATATTATTCTAATATTTGGAGATCGGTATTATTTATATTAGGTCTTCGAATAAAGTTAAGTTATATATCGTAACGGTAATCAATGGAACATGCGAGTTTTTCTTAACTCTTCTATGAGTTGTTTCATTCAGATATGTTTATGGTTAATCATTGCTGATTGTCATGTAGAATTGTACTCTGTACATATTGTATGTATAAGTCAGGTATGAAAGGCTGATCACTTTTACTATCATTCGGTTCAGATATATTTGTTCATGTTTAATACTTGTTCAGTCAAAAGTTTGTTCGTGCTAATTCACAACTATATTTTGAATCATAGCCAACTTATTATTCAGACTCTTTCAATCATGATATATCCTTAAATAAAATTTAAACTTGCTGGGCAACTTTCATGTTCACCTTTGCTATATCATAATAAAACATTGCAGATTAAGGCGAATGTGTCGGATACAAGGAAAGGTTAAGGACAGTTCCAACTTTAGTTTACATGTGCAGATAGATTGGTAACAATAATATATGATAAAATCTTTGTATGTCAGATAAGATAATGAATTGTGTGTAAGTTATGGTTACTCGACCTTGGAGATAGTGTATAATGTTTAATGTATAAATAATTTATGTTTATATCTTTCGCAATAGTTATAGAAATAGTGCACCAGATCCGTGGTGATTTAGGACCCGAATTTGGGAGCGCTACATTTGGTATCAAAGCTGTTGGTTATAAACCTAGGGTAGAGTTACCTTAGACTAATAACCACAGTGATTAGAATAAGATCTAACTCACATAGAGTTAGTGTGTCAGTAAGATTCAAAGACGAATCTCGGCGAGTTATAAAGATACAGAGTTCCCTAACTCTGATAATAAAGGTGAACAATAGTAATGAATAGATAGAGTCTAAAATACTAAAAGTGTAGGAATAGGAGATCGTAAAACAAAACGATCATAGTATAGAATTAAATCGTAATATATACGATGAGATCACCCCGTGATCAAGCAAATGATTGAAAAGATTTACAGCAAGATTGCTGTGTGACAGTTGTACTATGAATTAGTACAGATTCAGGAAAGGATTATGAATACTGATTAAATGAAATTCGTATTGAGAACGGAGTTAAGATTAAGTGGGGATTATGAAATGTTTGTGTTGCGCTGTTTGCTATATGCGTGTTGAGAGGGTGATTCTTTTTTCATGTGTATAATAGATAGATAAGTTATAAGTAGAGGATACAAGGTTAAGTACGAGTTCTTAAAACTCATACTTATGTTACGTTCGTGACTCATAGTTATATGAAATATTTATGAACCCCTCAACGAATGGATGCCAAAAGTTTGACTAGGACAAGTTCTTAAACTCATATGATCGTGGAAAGTTCCTGAACTCATAAGTGTAGTAAGTTTGACAAACTGGGTAGAACTGAGTGTGAATGGAGTATGGAGGATAATAGACTGTTTAAGAAAATGATTATTAGTGGAGATATAAGTTTTCCAAAACTCCTAGTTATGCTAGATTTCAAAATTTTGAAATCAAGCTAACTACATACTATGTGTTTTTTTTAAAAAAAATATGTAGACTCGTAATGATTTTTGAAATGGTTTAAATTATAGTCTATGCTACTTATTTTGGCTAGATGCAAATGATTTGAAATATCAAAATATATATTATTTATCACTCATGTACCATGTAACCTGGTGCAGAGATGATAAAAAGTTGATAGAGTAATAAATACAAGAAAAATAGTGTGAATTCGATCTAAAAATCATTGTTCCACTATTGTATGATATGTTATGACAAAGTCATACGATGACGGCATCCTCAAATGGACTGTTAATACAGTACGACATCATGACGTCATTTTCAAAAATATTTTCAAGAATTTAATTTGCCAACGGGGATTGGCTACACGTAAGTAATTCGATTGAATTGAATTATTTATATGAGTCCATGCTATTAGATTCAGCTAGACTAATGTTTATGAAAACTCTAAGTGTTCATTGAAAGAAATTTTCTGAACCAAATTATTTTGGTGCGAAATCCAATAAAATTGAGGTAAGAAATTTTATGCGCCCAAGGCGGATAAGAGGAACAAATTGTTCCGACCAAAATTACTTGGCCAGTACAGGGCATATCAGGCTAATCACCCTTTGTGTCCGTAAGTTATGACGATTTGCGAATGAATTTCCATAAAATCTTTGCGAAAATGATAGACAAATTGTCTATATGACTTCTCAGCACAATTTATAAATTTTTACTCTTGTGAGTGGTGTATTGGGTAGAATGTAATGATGTGTGTGAATGGTGTAAGCAGTATAGTGTAAGGTTTAAGTTGAATTTCGGGGATGAAATTCTTAGAAGAAGGGGTGAATGTGACAACCCGAGAATTTAGACAATTTTATAAAATCTTAGAAGATTGAATAGAGGTTAAATAATAAACCTAGACAAAAAATAAGTGTATGTATTTGACATTTTTGAGAATGAATTTTGTGAATTGAAAAACTTTTGGTGAAAGTTTACAGTGTTAAGAGTATATGTGTATGTGGTTATATATGTGTACAGTATGTGGTTAAGGGTCAAGGGTTGACCAGATAAATTATATCAGTCAGAAACCCTAATAATATACTAAGAGCCTCGACGATCAGTTAGAAAACCCTATCGACTGATAAGAAACCCTATTACCGGCTATGAAAACCCTAATTTCAGAACTGGGAATCTGAAACCCTAATTCGGATTATTAAAACCCTAATTGGGAAGCTTGAAGATAAGTGTTAAGGTTTTTATGTTATTGATTTTATATTAATTAGGGATAGCCCTAATTGATTATTAAAAAAATCCTAATTGTTCAATTGGAAACCCTAATGTACAATTAGAGAAAACCTAATTATTAATTTATAGAGTTTAATGTTACTTAGGAAACCTTAACCCTAATTAGAAAGCTTGAATGTGATTAGTAAACTTTACTATAATTAGGGAACCCTAACTATAATTTTTTATTTTTAGAACCTAATTAGAAAAACTTAGAAATTTAAATTGTATAACCTTAGGGTCAAACCCTAAGGGTTAAAACATAATGATTGTGAGAAGTTACCAAGTTGACATTCACTTTATAAGTCAAATGACCAAACTACCCTTTTTATTATTTTAATGAGGTGGAGTGTAGATCTAACCCTAGTTGTGGTTGGTGACCAACCCTAAGCTAGCCATGTGGTCTAGTAATTCACTTTAATCATCAAATACCAGCCATCTTGCATCCTACAAATTCATTGAACCTAAGATCAAAGTTAAAAAGGAAATTCACTTACTTTACTTTTCAACCTAGCCAAGACCTTCTCTCTCTAAAAATTTGAAAATGTAGAGTGAGAGTGAGTGATAAGTTCAGCCAAAGTCAACCTTTAGCTTGTCAAGAACAAACATCAAGGTCAGAATCAAGATCAAGCTCAAAAAGGAGGTATAAAACCCTAACTTGAAAAATCTATGTATTGGATGTTAGATGTTGTTAATAATTGGTTAAATATGTGTTAGAGGGTGTCATTTAGTGATCTGGGTTGTTAGATCCCAGATCCATAACATCTAGATGCTCGAAATTAAAGATTTCAAAAATCTGAAAAACTGGATAAATGTGGTCTGACAACTGAATGTCAGACCCCATAGATCTTTAACTGTTAGTTATTTTGTGTGTTTTATGTTATAGATCTGTAGTATGCTATGTTGTCTATGCTCTGGAACTTGAATCAAGCCCAGATCATGTATAGATTAAAATTTATTAATGGTCAAAGTACGTTGACCGAGCACGAAAACCGTTTATGGGAAAACCCAGATTTTTCCAGGTAGCTCTGACAACATCTTTAAGGCCTCTGATCTTGCTACTGACAAGTGATTTGGCCATGTTTGTATAATGGATTTGTAGTCTGGTATAAGGACTACACAATCAAGCTTTTATATCACCCAGATCGTACATAGAATAAAAGTTATGCAGGGTCAAAGTAGCCTTAACCACCAGTTTTGTTAAAATCTGGAAAAAATCCATAAACTTCATATGCGATTTTCTGATATAGTTTGACTGTCCTTGTTCTATCATATGTGATGTTGTTGTTAGTACCTGATGTTATGTAATTGTAGTCTGACATGTTCACTACACGATCCAACCATTAGATCACACAAATAAGACATATACTGGAAGGTACAATGATCTAAATATAGCACCTTCGTCTGTTCTTCATTTTCTAGAAAACCCAGAAATGAAGAACAGTGTTGTCAAACATTTTAGGGTCTAATAACTCACTGATATGATGTTGTTTAGCCATGATGTTTGTTTGTAAGTGTAGTATTACATGCATATGTTGCTCGATTTTGCAACCGATAAACACGCGCAAGTATACGTGGTCTAACAAGTAATACAGTGATAAGAGAGTGTCGAACCCACGAGGACAAAGATTTAACAGGAAACAACTACTAAGGTAAAGTCGTTACTAATCTTATCTAAACAAAAGAAATAAATGGTTGGTTAAACAATTTCTATAGGACAATCAAATTGCGAGAAGTAGCTGCTCTAAGAAATGAAGATAGGATTACAACTCCCCTAATGCTTCGCCTAATCTTCTAACTCTCCGTAATATAAACAAATCAAGGAATGGCCAACCGAGAATAATATAAGCATAAGCTTCTGTCGAAGGTCAAATGCACATCCTTGACAAGCTAGAACACAATATGTCTATTGGTGATTCTAATTAGACCAAGGTCTTTAAGCTCAACTCCAAGGTCACACAAGACAAGTAAGGATATGTCTATCCTACTAGCACAATAAGCCCACAATTAAATGTCAAGGACAAAACATGTGTCGTTGTATTTAAAGGAAGACAGTAATATCCATTTATCAATTTCCACTACTATCAGTACCTATTTCTTTATCAAGAAATCAGACAATATAAGCAAAATACAACAACCTATTCCAAAATGCTTCATTAAATAAAACGAGAGAGAAAGTCGATTAAGCTATTCAAAAGGTTACATTGCAATCCTAACAATGGAGTTAGTTCATAGCTATGGGACTAACACAAAATACTAATACACTATCCATTTCAGACAAATACAATAAATAGAAGATTTGTAATAAGAAAAACCCCTATAGGAAGAAGTAATCTTCTGCCAAATAATCTCTTCACGCGCGCAATCTGAAAATGTGGAGAGCAATAGATCTTTTTTTTCCAAGCTTCTTCCTCCCTTTTCTTTGTTTGCTATCTTTTCTCTTCTCCATTCATATCTTATCAGCCGCCCCTCTTTTCATCATATAACCCCTTTTGCTAGGTCAAACAAAGTTCCTGTTTGTCTGGGAACCGGAGGTGGCGCCGTGGCGCGGGCCACTAAGCCTTGAGTGGCGCTGCGGCGCCGCATAGCAACTGGGACACGGAGCTTGCGCTGCAGCGCGAGTCTGAGGAGGATGAGTGGCGCCGCGACGCGGCTATCGTTAGCATGGGTCAGATCGTGGCGCTGCGGAGCGGCCAATGAACCTGGCATTGGCGCCGCGGCGCGGGCATGCGCAAAATGACTGTTTTGCCCCTTTAAGGCAGCAAAAACATTGCGAAGCTCTGCAATGCAACGATTAAACACAAAAACACTATATTCCTATAAAACTATATAAAAAAACTATGAATCCAGGCAAGTATTTAAGGCAAAAAGTATCCGATTCGCGGGTTTAAATCTCACTCATCAAATACCCCCAAACTTAAGTCTTTGCTTGTCCTCGAGCAAACTATCTAACACAATAATAACAGTATACACTAAGAATGTGAAAGGAAAATAAAAATATATACTAGCATCGTAGCTACGATTATCTATATAAACTACCCCCAAAAGAATAAGTCAAACACGGGAATGAGTAAGGGTTCATTCTATTTCAAGCATAAGACTGTAATCGATCCAATCTGTGTACGTGTGTGAAGATCAACCGTCCTGATTAATCATAGCTCAAATAAGTTCGCACAGTCGATTGTTAAAACCAAGCAAACTCCGCAACTTAAACATTCAACAAGCATTAAGAACAAGACGCAAATGCAGGAAAAGATCAAAGGTTCTAGCATGCCGACAGTAAAATCAGACTCGGACAGTACTTAATTACCTTAGGCTATTCAGAACTACCCATGAATGAGCTTTTGATCAGTGACTCCCAAGCCAGACGACTTTAGGGCACTAGGTGTAAAACACCCCTAAGAATCTAATAACTCGAGCAGTAAAGGCCACGTAATCAACATAAGCCAATTGAGACTTCACAACAAGAACAAAGATTTATCAGCGAGTGCATTTTATGCTCCATCTCGATATCGGCTCTGCGTTTATGGGCGAGTGCGTTTTACGCTCCATCTCGACCCACCGCACAACTTTCGATATAAACACTTCTATTCTATTTTTATTTTTATTTTTTTCAAACTAGAATCCAAGATCCAAAACTGCATAAACACCTTAGTCTTTTATTACCTTGCACAAATGAAAGTTTATAAGAGTGAACAACTTGTCAACACAATAAACACACAAACTAAATTCGAAAAATAACTAGTTGACACAGTTGGTCAGAGCTTGCTAGAAGGACGGATCAATAACAGTCTAAACTTATCAACTCATAAACCCCTAGTACAAGGCATGCTTGACACAACTCTACGAGAGATATACTCATTTGG
Source organism: Panax japonicus (assembly GCA_020205505.1). Taxonomy (NCBI): domain Eukaryota; kingdom Viridiplantae; phylum Streptophyta; class Magnoliopsida; order Apiales; family Araliaceae; genus Panax; species Panax japonicus. The sequence goes on from JAINUV010000268.1 coordinate 68,255, forward strand.
CGCTAGACATAGCCACAATAAAAAAAAATTAGCAATGATAAATATAACACCCTTGCTAAATAGCAGCTCAAAATAGGGTGAAAAGGCCATTTACATGGCACAAGCATCTGAATCTGTATAAGCCCCAAAAAGATGGCTAGAAACCACAATCATGCTAATAAAATCAAAATAAAACCAAAATCAGTTCATGGCATCCATAATGATAAAGATAATCAACCAAATCCCGCAGTTCAAAAGACTGCACCAAAAAAAACTGATAAATACAAACATAATAAAGAAATAAAGTCAGACAGTAGTCCTAACATGGCAGCACTAAGATAAACAGATAAAAATAAAAATAAACACCCCCAAACTTTAGGTGAGCAATGCCCTCATTGCTAAAACATAAAGCAGTTGTATACACAAGAGGGCTTCCCTGGAGATCGCTCACTCCGCAGCAGTCTCAATTTCATCTTCAGCGCCGTCGCCATCAGCTTCGGTGGGCGGTGATGGTGGAGGGTATGGTGGAAAGATGGGAGGATCGGGAAACTGATATGGCGTGAATTCAATGCCCTCGCCACAATAATCAGTGTAGATCCCTTGCATAATGTTCACCAGCTCAGCCTGGTACTGCATCGCTATCTCCTGCCTTTGAGCCACAGCTGCGATATGCCTCCGCTGCCTCTGTGCCTCGGCGTCCTGTTTCTGATGCAGCAGGGTGAGGGATGCCATGATGTCTACCAAAAGACCCTGACTAGCTGGTCCTGCCTCAGGTGCTTGAGAAGGCTCTGGTTCGACTGAAGGAGGCGGTGCTGTAGGCGGTCCGTACCCTTCGCCCCTTAAATGAGACTCTGCCCCGTCCTAAACAGTGAAGCGTTTGATCGTCAGATGGTCAATGACAGTCATGGGCGGTGTTGCCTAAATTTTTAATAGCACTTTACCACGCAAGTATACGCGTTCAATTGTAATATTCAACAAGCAAGGATATCGTTCCCACGAGGAAATAGACTAATATGTATCAATTACTAACTCTAATGCAATTAATCCTATTTTAAACTACGAAAATTTTGTTTATGATTTGAAATTTAAACTTAACAAAACTAATGATTAAAAATCAAAATTTCACAAGAATAACTGCAGATTTAACAGGTTAAGATTACAACTTCCCTTGGTATTTCATTTAAACTAACTTACTTCCCATTTAAAATAAATCAATTAATATGAATCATTATCCAAGAATGCTTTATGAATATTCACGCACTTCTTCCAAAGGCACGTGAACAAATCCTCCTAAATCCAATCTTTAAGATGCGGAATTACAAGGAACACCCCAGTTAATCAACTCACTATATTCCTATATGAATCAAGTTAATTAGGGTTATGCACAAATTCTTTCAATGGATACAAAAGACACATAGGTATATTCCTATCCTACACGCTAATCATATTAACCCTACTCAGATTATATGAACAGATGTTATCATATCCAGATCTCAATCTATACTCCATCTTCCAATTTTATATAGATTATCACAGTAATTGTTGGCCAAACAATTAATCAATAAACATAAGATATAATAAACAATTCAATAAAAATTAACTTTCATTCAATGAGAAGCTTGCAATTTAAACTACATACTAAGTTCCGTTGCAATCTTAATTAAAATTTAGTTCATGATAATAATAAAGAAAAACATCATCCAAATTAATAATCCAAACATCCCAGATAGTTACAAAAAATAAAACTAGAGAAGAGAAGAAGAAACTCTGAATTTGCTCCAATACTCTCTCTTAGATCTTTAGCCTTTGCAATTCTCCTTCGTGTTTTTCTTCTTTGTTCTCTCTGCAAATCTCTTGAAAAATTAGTTGATCTTTTCTAAAGTCTTCTCCTATTTGTATTGGTCTCAACCCTCATTCAGACTCCTATTTGGCTTCAAAAACCCACTTAGCAGTAGAAAAACGCATCTTTTTCCGCACTAGAGCGCCTAGGCGCTCAACATAGGCCATTTCCAAGCGCCTAGGCACTTGACCAGGATCTCATAATTACAAAAATGCCACTCAGCTTTAATTTTCATGATTTTTGACCTTTTTCTTCTCCGAAATGACCAATTTGTCCCTCCAGCTCCAACCTACAACAAATAAACACAAAACACATAAAAAGATACTAAAAAACAATTAAAGATAACAATAATTAAGTTTAATAATATCGGATTCATAGGTATAAAACCTACTCATCAAATACCCCCAAACTTAACCAATTGCTTGTCCCCAAGCAACACAACACAATGCAATAACTAAATATGCAATGCAAATGCAACTAGATAAATGCTTAAATTCCAGCAGTCAAACAGAACAAAATCTATTCATCAAGCCTCAGAGAAATCACAATAATCATGCTAGTACATCATATCAAGACAGATTAATAATTTCCTCGTCAATCATCAAATCTTAACCTATTATTATTGATATAGTGTGTGTGTGCTTAACATCCATGGTAACTGATATGATGCTAAATACAACACATAATAAATCTCTTTAAAGGAATCATACAGTGTAAACTCACAAAATTCACGAACAAGAAAAAACCAACTAAAGACAAATATCCACCAAAATTTAAGAGTCCAATCCGGGATACTTATGCTTTATTGTGCTTTACGGGAGCTTTTTTGCTCTTTTCCCGTTTTATTGTTTTTTTTATATATTATATATTTTTTTAACCATGACTGTGCAATGTCTCATTCCATTAGGCTAACAGTGCTACCCCTTAGCGAGCTTTCGACCAATGACTCCTAGACCATATAAGACCTTAGGGTGCTAGGTTTTAAGATACCCCTTCGGGCGTACTTGCTCAAGTAACAAAGGCCCCGAAACAAAACTAGCCACGGTATTATTTTTCTTTTCTCTTTTTTTTAAGCTTATATATCCCAAATTTTTCCCCCAAACTTAAGTTTTTATCTAAATTCAGTCATCTTTGCCTATTCATATCTTTCATTCATTCAAACTAGCATTATCCTCTAGAAGTCCATTATGTGTCAATTTAAACTCAATCAGTCAACATAGTTGTTTTTACTGTGCTATCCGTATTATATCAGTTTCAAACAGGTAAAGATTCAAATCATGACAAGAAATCACATCAAAGTCTTAACAGACAATACTATACTTGTCTACTCAATTCCAATCTCATCACTGGCCAAAACAGACTTAAACTATCTAACGGCTGGAAACATGCAAATACTTAATTTTTTTTTTTAGGAAATTAAAATGAAAACTACATGAATGCAAACTACATGAAAAACTATTAACTGAATACTATATGAATGCACTAGATGAATACTACATGCATGAACTAGAGCTGGAAAATTACACCCCCAAACTTAACTGATGCAATGTCCTCATTGTATATAAGAAACAAAAATTAAGAAATGAAGCACTGAGGACTTCCCTGAAAGAAAGAAGCTTTATTCCTCGTCAGTATTCTCCTCCTCTTCTTCTTCTTCTTCTTCTTCTTCATCTGGGGGGTACGCAGATAATGGTGGAAATTGGTAGGGAGCGGCACCTGGATTCATGCGGGCAAACATTTCGAGGAATGCTGCACTAAAATTCTGACACACCTCCGTTTGTCGCTGAGCTAAACTATCCTGATTCCTTTCCATTCGGTCAAAACCCTGCTGAACTCGAGTGGCCACCATGTCGATCCTTCTAGTTTGATTTCTTAAATCTCGACGAATATCTTCAAAAAAATTTGGTGGTGGCCCAGAACTTCCAGCTACAGAAGGATTGTCGTGAAACTGTTGAGTAGGCTCGTCTGCAAGCTCGGGAGGAACAATAATGAATCCAACCCTCTCGGGTGTGGTATACCCCCACCCCATACCTTGTACTTCTTAATAAGCGAGTGGTCAATTGCGGCTAAAGGAGGTTGTGTAGCTTCCTCGGCATCCCATTTTACCCCAGCTTGTTGACATAGTCCAGTGATCAAAGATGGGTGTGGTAATCCACCTGAGGTCCCTCCTTGAATTGCTCTATTAATGGAATCATGTATAACCTGACCCACATCTATAGTTTTTCCTGATGCAATGCAGAAAAGCAACGCTGCCCTTTGATTTATAACATCACTCATATGCCTACACGGCATCAACTTGGCACAAATAAAGGCATGCCATGCTTTCCCATAACTGCTTAGTTAAAATTATGTTTGGAATTCGGGTCTTCCACCTCCACAGCTCCATGAGGATAAACTTTTGTAATAATAAATGGCCCGGACCAACGAGATTTCAACTTTCCAGGAAACAGTTAAAGCCTTGAATTGTATAATAACACTGGTTGCCCTGCTTCAAACTTTCTTTCCAGAATTTTCTCATCATGCCACCTCTTAATCTTTTCTTTATATAACTTCGCGTTCTCATACGATTGGAGTCTGAATTCATCCATTTGATTCAATTGTAAGAGGCGCTTCTCCCCCGCGGCAGACATATCAAAGTTTAACTTCCGAATTGCCCAATAAGCACTGTGTTCGAGTTCAACTGGAAGATGGCATGCCTTCCCATAAACTAACCTGTACGGAGACATCCCTATCGGAGTTTTGTAAGCTGTACGGTATGCCCATAAAGCATCGTCCAACTTGCTAGACCAATCTTTTCGACTAGGATTCACTATCTTCTCGAGGATTCGTTTCACTTCTCGATTAGATACCTTGGCTTGACCACTTATTTGTGGATGGTAAGCAGTAGCTATCTTATGAGTTACTCCGTACTTAGCGAGGATAGCTGAGAACTGCTTATTACAGAAGTGCGTGCCTTCGTCACTAATGATTGCGCGAGGAGTGCCGAATCTAGAGAAAATGTTCTTCCGAATGAACTTAATCACAACCTTCGCATCATTGGTGGGCGATGCTATAGCTTCTACCCACTTCGAAACGTAGTCCACCACTAGAAGTATATAGGAGTTACAGAAAGATGGTGGAAATGGTCCCATGAAGTCAATGCCCCAAACATCAAATAATTCGACTTCCAGGATCATGTTAAGTGGCATCTCATGTCGCTTTGATATATTACTAACTCTTTGGCATCTGTCACATTTTAATGAAAACACACGGGCATCTTTAAAGAGTGTTGGCCAGAAAAATCCACATTGAAGCACTTTAGCTGCCGTTCTTTCTCCCCCAAAATGTCCACCATAGTCAGATGCATGACATTGGTATAGAATATTCTCCATTTCAACTTCCGGGATGCACCTTCTTATTACTTGATCGCCACATTGTTTAAATAAAAATGGCTCATCCCATAAATACTGTTTCACATCATGGAGAAATTTCTTCTTCTGCTGACTTGTCAAATCTGGCGGAAACACCTTACTGACAATGAAATTTACATAATCTGCATACCATGGTGTATCCATCCTTACCACAAATAGTTGTTCATCCAAAAAAAATTCATTGATCACTGTTGTGTCATTTTTCTTTAGTTCTGAATTCTCTAAACGTGATAAATGATCAGCAACCTGATTTTCTGTTCCTTTTCGGTCCCGGATCTCCAAGTCAAACTCTTGTAGCAATAATACCCATCTAATTAATCTCAGCTTCGCGTCTTTCTTTGTTATTAAGTACTTAATTGCCGAATGATCTGTAAACACAATCACCTTTGTCCCAATCAAATATGAGCGAAATTTATCAAATGCATATACAACTGCTAATAGCTCCTTCTCGGTAGTGGTATAATTCAGTTGAGCATCCGTCAATGTCTTACTAGCATAGTATATAACGTGAAAAATTTTATCCTTTCGTTGGCCAAGAACTGCGCCAATCGCATAGTCGCTAGCATCACACATTAATTCGAACGGGATATTCCAATCTGGCGCTATGATTACAGGTGCGGTAACAAGTTTCTTCTTCAACACATCAAAAGCTTCCAGGCATGCTTGATCAAAGTTGAATGGGACATCCTTCTCCAAAAGATTGCAAAGTGGTTTCGTGATTTTGGAGAAGTCTTTTATAAATCGTCTATAGAAACTAGCGTGTCCCAAAAAACTTCGAATACCCTTTACAGAAATAGGTGGTGGCAGGTTCTCAATGGTTTCGATCTTAGCTCTATCAACCTCAATTCCTTTTGATGATACTCGATGACCCAAGATTATCCCCTCTTGCACCATAAAATGACATTTCTCCCAGTTTAAAACCAAATTCGTTTCCATACATCGTTTGAGCACGAGCGTGAGATTTTCCAAACAATAATCAAACGAATCCCCAAAAACTGAAAAATCATCCATAAATACCTCAAGATTTTGTTCAACCATATCTGAAAAAATAGCCATCATACACCGTTGAAATGTCGCTGGCGCATTACATAACCCAAAAGACATTCTGCGAAAAGCAAAGGTGCCATATGGGCATGTGAATGTTGTTTTCTCCTGATCCTCGGGTGCAATGGCAATCTGGTTATAGCCCGAGTATCCATCCAAGAGATAATAATACTCGTGCCCTGCAAGCCTGTCCAACATCTGATCTATGAATGGTAGAGAAAAATGGTCCTTACGAGTGGCCTTATTCAACTTTCTGTAATCCATACACACCCGCCAACCCGTAACTGTTCGAGTTGGGATCAATTCATTATGCTCATTCGCAACTACTGTCATTCCCCCTTTCTTTGGCACGCATTGAACCAGACTTACCCATGAGCTATCTGAGATAGGGTAGATAATTCCCGCATCCAAACCATTTAATGATTTCCTTTTTGACAACTTCCTTCATGATGGGATTGAGTCTTCGTTGTTGTTCAATAGTTGGTTTTGCTTCATCTTCTAACAAAATCTTATGCATACAAATTGATGGGCTTATCCCCTTGATATCTGCAATAGTCCATCCAAGAGCAGTCTTGTATTGTCGAAGTACCCTTAGTAGCTTTTCTTCTTGAACCTTATCAAGTGATGCAGAAATAATGACTGGCAAGGAGGAAGAAGAACCAAGGTAGGCGTACCGGAGGTGGTTAGGCAATGGCTTAAGTTCCAAGGTAGGCGGTTCTTCTAGGGATGATGTCACCTTTTCATCTAGCTTTCCCCGATAATCCAGAGGTTCAAATTTTTGCAAACATCGTGTGAACTTCGGAGTTGAATCTAACATTTGAACCCATTCTAACACAGTTGAGTCATTAAATAAATTTTCACTAATCAATGCGGTTTCAAGAGGGTCTTCAATCACAGATTCACTAAATACCTCTTCAGTTGCTTCTTCAATTAGATCAACTCTTAAGCACTCTTCCTCTCCCTTCGGAAATTTCATAGCCTTGAAAACATTAAAAGTTATTTCTTCATCTTGAACTCTCATTGTTAACTCTCCCTTTTGTACATCAATTAATGTCCTTCCAGTGGCTAAAAACGGTCTTCCAAGGATAATGGGTATGTCTTTATCCTCTTCGTAGTCCAACACAATGAAGTCAGCTGGAAATATGAATTTGTCCACCTTCACTAATATGTCTTCCACAATGCCCCTAGGGTATGTCACTGATCTATCTGCGAGCTGTAGAGAGATATTTGTTGGCTTTGGCGCTGGTAATCCCAACTGAGTGTAGATCGAAAGTGGCATCAAGTTAATACTCGCACCCAAATCACACAAACATCTGTTAAAGAACTGGGGCCCAATCGTGCACGGTATTGTGAAGCTACCCGGATCCTTCAACTTCGGTGGTAACTTTCTTTGCAGAATTGCGTTACATTCTCTTGTCAATGCTACAGTTTTGAACTCCCCTAGCTTCCTCTTTCTTACTAAAATATCTTTCATGAATTTTGCATAACTAGGCATTTGTTCTAAAGCATCTGCGAATGGAATTTTGATTTGCAGCTTTTTGAACACTTCTAAAAATTTTGAAAATTGTCTATCTAATTTCTGCTTTTGAAATCTTTGAGGAAACGGCACAGGTGGTATGACTGTTGTTTGCTTATCTTCATGTTGTTTTTTCACAACTTTTTCCCCAGATTTACTTTCCGAATTTCCACTCTCTTGTTCACCATCCTCAGCAGAAATTATTTTCTTGTGTCCGTCCAAATCTGTAGTCAACTCCTTCCCACTTCTGAGTGTAACTGCCTTACAGTGCTCATTTCCATCATTCTTTGGATTTTTCTCCGTATCACTAGGTAAAGAACCTGGAGTTCTAGTATTCAAAGCATTAGCTATCTGCCCCATTTGGTTCTCAAGATTCTTTATTGCAGCTGATTGGTTTTTCGTTGTGGCTTCAAACTGAGTTGCCAATCTTGCCAACAATTCTTCCATTTGTGATAACTTATCAGGTTGATGAGGTTGTGGGTGTTGTTGAGATTGTTGATGTGGCTGAAATCCAGGTGGATATGATTGCCTTGGAGCTTGAGCATGTGACTGATTATTACTCCAAGAAAAATTCGGGTGGTTTCTCACTCCTGAATTGTAGTTGTTTGCATAACTGCCCTGCTGCCTGTTATAATTGGAAACAAACTGGACTAACTCAGGATTATTGGACATTGATCACTTGAGTGGTTACCAGCACATATTTCAGAAATCGTTTCCATTTTCTGAACAGGTTGTACCCCAAGTGCATCTATCTTCTTTGTAAGAGCAGGAATCTGAGCTGTCACTTGAGCTGACAATGCTGTCATCGCATCCACTTCATACACTCCTACTGTCCTTGGCTGAGTCGTTCTTGCTGTTGGCCATTGATAATTATTAGCTGCCATTGTTTCAAGCAACTGATACCCCTCATCATAATTCTTGGCCATAATAGCTCCTCCTGCTGCAGCATCTATACTCGATCTCACTGTGCTAAATAAACCGTTATAAAAAGTTTGCACCTGAAGCCATTTAGGAATCCCATGGTGTGGACATTTTCGCAACGAATCTTTGAATCTCTCCCAAGCTTCATATAGTGATTCTGAATCGTGCTGAACGAAAGAGAAGATATCGTTCCGCAACTTTGCTGTTTTTGCAGGCGGGAAAAACTTTGCAAGAAATTTCTGGGCGAGATCATTCCATGTAGTAATCGAGCTTGGTGGTAGTGAATGGAGCCAACTCTTAGCCTTATCTCTGAGAGTAAATGGAAATAGCCTTAGCCTTATTGCATCCTCTGACACATTATTGTACTTGAAAGTATCGCAGATTTCTATAAAGCTGACTATGTGATCGTTAGGATCATCGTTTGGTAACCCTCCAAACTGACATGAATTTTGAATCATCTGTATTGTTCCCGGTTTTATCTCAAAACTTGTAGCAGTAATGGCAGGCCTCGTAATACTCGACTGAATTTCAGTAACCCGCGGTGTAGCATAATCCCGCAGTGCTTTTTGCTCTTCTTCAGCCATAGTATCTTTCTTATCAAGTGCTTCTTTGGTTTCTTTAACCCACTTACGCAACCGCAGAAATTTTTTCTCGATGTCGTCCTCGTGAGGCAATAAATCTGGCTTCTTCGATCGCGTTTGCTTACACTAGTCAAGAACACCTGAATAGAACAGAACAGAAAAAGTTTAAATTAAGATTAACGCTATAAAAATCAATAATGACAAAATATTAAACTAATTTCCCCGGCAACGGCGCCAAAAACTTGTTGCCTAAATTTTTAATAGCACTTTACCACGCAAGTATACGCGTTCAATTGTAATATTCAGCAAGCAAGGATATCGTTCCCACGAGGAAATAGACTAATATGTATCAATTTCTAACTCTAATGCAATTAATCCTATTTTAAACTACGAAAATTTTGTTTATGATTTGAAATTTAAACTTAACAAAACTAATGATTAAAAATCAAAATTTCACAAGAATAACTGCAGATTTAACAGGTTAAGATTACAACTTCCCTTGGTATTTCATTTAAACAAACTTACTTCCCATTTAAAATAAATCAATTAATATGAATCATTATCCAAGAATGCTTTATGAATATTCACGCACTTCTTCCAAAGGCACGTGAACAAATCCTCCTAAATCCAATCTTTAAGATGCGGAATTACAAGGAACACCCCAGTTAATCAACTCACTATATTCCTATGTGAATCAAGTTAATTAGGGTTTATGCACAAATTCTTTCAATGGATACAAAAGACACATAGGTATATTCCTATCCTACACGCTAATCATATTAACCCTACTCAGATTATATGAACAGATGTTATCATATCCAGATCTCAATCTATACTCCATCTTCCAATTTTATATAGATTATCACAGTAATTGTTGGCCAAACAATTAATCAATAAACATAAGATATAATAAACAATTCAATAAAAATCAACTTTCATTCAATGGGAAGCTTGCAATTTAAACTACATACCAAGTTCCGTTGCAATCTTAATTAAAATTTAGTTCATGATAATAATAAAGAAAAACATCATCCAAATTAATAATCCAAACATCCCAGATAGTTACAAAAAATAAAACTAGAGAATAGAAGAAGAAACTCTGAATTTGCTCCAATACTCTCTCTTAGATCTTTAGCCTTTGCAATTCTCCTTCGTGTTTTTCTTCCTTGTTCTCTCTGCAAATCTCTTGAAAAATTAGTTGATCTTTTCTAAAGTCTTCTCCTATTTGTATTGGTCTCAACCCTCATTCAGACTCCTATTTGGCATCAAAAACCCACTTAGCAGTAGAAAAACGCATGTTTTTCCGCACTGGAGCGCCTAGGCGCTCAACATAGGCCATTTTCAAGCGCCTAGGTGCTTGACTAGGATCTCGTAATTAAAAAATGCCACTCAGCTTTAATTTTCATGATTTTTGACCTTTTTCTTCTCCGAAATGACCAATTTGTCCCTCCAGCTCCAACCTACAACAAATAAACACAAAACACATAAAAAGATACTAAAAAACAATTAAAGATAACAATAATTAAGTTTAATAATATCGGATTCACAGGTATAAAACCTACTCATCAGGCGGCGAAGCTGTCTCATCTAGTCCCCACTGTACCCCTGCCTGCTTGCACAATGTCGTGATCACTGATGGATGGGGAAGTCCCGAAACAACTGTACTCTTGATTTCCTTAATGATCGAGTCATGGATGAGAACTCCTATATCCACGTTCAAGCCGGTGACAATGGCGAAAAGCAGAATCGCCCTGTTTTTAGTCACATCGCTTAGGTGACGGGTCGGGAGCATGGAGAAACAAATGAAGTTGTACCACGCCTTCCCATAGCGACTGAGCGCAGCAGCCGGGAAGCTAGTCTTTTCATCTGTATAATCATTTTTCTTCCAGGCCATTCCGGGCTTGCAGAGCCTTCGGATAATATCCTCCTGGTCATAACTGCGGATTCTCTGTTGAATATAATCATTTCCCGCGTAGTCGGGTGTCTCGAATAGTGCATTGATGGTTTGATTGTCAAATGACACCGGCCGACCCCTGACTATAACCACAGCAGGACCATCAGGACTGGCGTTTGCATAGAATTCCCGAACCACAGGCACAACAGTTGATACGGGCGATTTGGTGAAGTTTACCCACTTCATATTCATGAGTTCCCCGTCTTTTCTATCGGGCCGCAACCCCCGTTCAGGAAGCAAATTGCGCTTGCCAAAGGAGTCTCTGTACCTCTTCTAAGTTTCCTCACTGACAAACTTGGCGGGGTCCCAAGCCTGTAGTGGTGCCGCGGCAGATGACGAAGATCCACCGACACTAAGACGCGGCCTTTTTGGTGCCATGGTATCAGTAGGTTTGATTCAAACTCTGTCGTAACGACCCTCGAAGCACTGCCAATCTCAACCCCAACGCAAACCCAATGAATTTTAAGCCAAGACAGCCCCAATCCGCCTACTCTTTTGGTTCAGGCAATTTGTCAAACACCTTGCGTGCGATATCCAAACAACACTTGGACAACCCTCTAATTGAAATTGCTCTAACCCGATTTCCGTCAGTGGAAATCACCCCAAATCACACAAGAAGAAGAACACAGAAAAGAAATTAAACCAACAAAATCTTTGATCGAATGAAAACCCTCAAAAATACCTTTGGAATTAAACCCTAGCACTTGAGTGGGGATGCCTTTGATAAGAAATTGATGCTCAAATCTGATTTTATAGGATGAGCAGAGACACGATCGATGGATGCTAGGATTTTTTTTTGTTTTTGTAGTGATACGGCTGATGGGTCGTATGCGTGTAGGCTACAAAGAGAGAGAGGGCTGAGATTGTTGAGAGATATGGGAGTTTTGGCCGAACTGCTTGCTTAAAAATGCAACCAGGAATCAAAAATTCGCTGATGGCGCTGCGGCGCGAGTGATTGCCCATTGCTCGGCGCTGCAGCGCGAGTTAGCAGTAGCTGGGTACTTCTTGTGGAACCGCGGTGCGAAGTCCTCTTTGTTGGATGGCGCTGCGGCGCGAGTTATCAGTAGCTGGGTACTTCTTGTGGCGCCGCGGCGCGAGGTCCTCTTTGTTGGATGGCGCTACGGCGCGAGTTAGCAGTGGGCAGCATATGGCGGTGGCGCCGCGGCGCGACAGACAATATATAATCTGGCGCCGCGGCGCGAGTGCTGAACTCTAAGCTTTTTCATCTGTTATCTGCACATACCAAAACAAGTACAACAACTACACTACACAAGCAAACATACACTGTTAAAAATATAGTAAACACTATTATAATATGCAAATTATCATACAAAACATGTTGCCTGAAAATGAGAGACACAAAACATAAAATCTATCAGCTAAGCTATGTAATAAATTGAACAATCACTAAGTAAACTTGGAATAACTGAAGAAACATATAAAATTTATACCGAGATGGGGGTGCCTCCCACCAAGCGCTTGATTTATAGTCGTCGGCTTGACTATTCATCCCGACTTAGACCGGGTCTCCAAGTGTAATGGAGGTATTTTGACGGTCAACCTCGCCACCCCCAGTAGTGCTTTAAACGTTGCCCATTCACCTTGAATGTGGAGTCGGAATTTAGATCCTTAAGCTCTATTGCTCCATGCGGATAGACCTTGGCTACAGCGAAGGGGCCCGACCATCGGGACTTTAGCTTCCCAGGATACAATTTTAGCCGGGTGTTAAACAGAAGAACTTGATGGCCCGGTTCAAAATTCCTCTCAAGGATCTTCTTGTCATGCCACTTCTTGGTCTTTTCCTTGTACAACTTGGCGTTTTCATATGCCTGCAGACGAAATTCATCTGCTTCATTCAGTTGTAACAGTCGCTTTTTGCCGGCTGCCTCAAGATCAAAGTTAAGCTTTTGAATCGCCCAGTAAGCTTTGTGCTCCAATTCGACCGGGAGATGACAAGCTTTTCCATAAACTAGCCTGTAAGGAGACATTCCGATGGGCGTTTTATAAGTTGTGCGGTAGGCCCATAATGCATCATCAAGCTTCTTCGACTAATCCTTACGGGCTGGGTTAACGATCTTTTCCAGGATTCGCTTCACCTCTCGGTTCAAAATTTCAACTTGGCCGCTGGTCTGAGGGTGATATGCAGTGGCTATTTTATGAGTTACCCCATACTTGGCTAGAAGTGCTTCAAAATACTTATTGCAGAAGTGCGACCCTTCATCGCTAATTATGGCCCGAGGTGTGCCAAAACGGGTGAAAATATTCTTTTTGAGGAACTGAAACACCACCTTGGCATCATTTGTCGGCAAGGAAACTGCTTCCATCCACTTTGAGACATAGTCCACTGCCACAAGGATGTAGAGATTGTTGAACGAGGATGGGAATGGTCCCATAAAATCAATGCCCCAGACATCAAACAACTCTACTTCCAAAATATTCTGCAGCGGTAGTTCATGCCACCTTGAAATAGTGCCCACCCGTTGGCATCTGTCACAATGCATCACATACGCGTGAGCATCTTTAAAAAGGGCGGGCCAATAAAATCCTGACTGTAGCACTTTAGCGGCAGTTCGCTGGCCTCCGAAATGACCTCCATAATTAGACGAATGGCAATGATGCAACACGCCTTCAATTCTTCTTCAGGCAACATCTACGCAAGATCTGATCCGAACACTGTTTGAATAGGAAGGGCTCATCCAAAAATATTGCTTGGTATCTTTAAGGAATTTCTTCCTTTGTTGGAAACTCAGGCCTTGAGGGATAACCTGGCAAGCGACGTAATTTGCGAAGTCCGCATACCACGGGGCCTTGCCATGTACCAAAAAGAGCTATTCGTCTGGAAAAAAAATCATTTATAGCCTTGTCGGCTTCACTCGACGATGTAGTGTTTACCAATCTACTTAAATGGTTGGCAACTTGATTCTCAGTTCCCTTCTTGTCTCTGATTTCTAGGTCAAATTCTTGTAGGAGCAGAACCCACCGTATCAATCTCGGCTTAGCGTCCTTCTTTTCAATCAAATACTTGATTGCCGAGTGATCGGTGTATACGATCACCTTCGTCCCGATGAGGTATGAACGAAACTTATCAAAAGCATACACTACTGCCAGCAGCTCCTTCTCAGTGGTTGTATAATTTAACTGAGCGTCCGTCAGTGTCTTGCTTGCATAGTAGATAGTGTGGAAAACCTTCTCCCTTCTCTGGCCTAAAACTGCCCCTATAGCAAAATCACTTGATCGCACATAAGCTCCAAAGGGTAGGTCCAGTCAGGAGCTACCATAATAAGTTCTGTGACAAGTCTTGTCTTTAAGGATTCAAAAGCGCTCAAGCAGGCGGCATCAAAGTGGAAGGGCTGATCTTTTTCCAGCAGGGTGCACAACGGTTTGGTAATGCGCGAAAAGTCCTAGATGAACCTTCTATAAAATCCGGCGTGCCCGAGAAAACTCCTTACCCCTTTTACTGAGGTGGGCGGGGGAAGGTTGTTGATAACATCTATCTTGGCCTTATCAACTTCAATACCTCCAGCAGAAATCCGATGACCCAGAATAATGCCCTCTTCAACCATGAAGTGACACTTTTCCCAATTTAGCACTAGGTTGGTTTCAACGCATCGATGGAGAACTGCAGTC
>JAINUV010001149.1:0-37074 GCA_020205505.1 Panax japonicus
TTTGCTCTGCATTCCATTCTTTCCAGCTAAAGACAAGAAGATGAATAACTTTAATTGCCAACTGACATGTAAACACAAAATGTTCAGTCTTAAAAAAGACAAGCTACTCACATCTGCACTAATTCTAGAAACTGAAAGTCTTGCTTCTCTTTTTAGCTGTATGAGCTCATTGTGAAGACGATTTTTTTCCCTTTCTGCACTTTCAGAAAAGACTGTAACTCTCCTTCTAAAAGGTTAGATTTTTCTTCAGCTGAAGCTGCTACAGTCTCAGCTTTTTTACGAAGATTCATTTCATTTTGCAGCTTTACCTACATATATGTCAACAAGGCCAAAACTGAAGTTTCCAAACGAAAAATAAAACCCGGTTCAAAACCAGCAAACTGAAGTATAAAATAAAAAATATGTAGCTGTCCAAAAAGCCTAACACAAGTCAATTGCTTGACTTGGAGATTCTAATTTATTGACAATATCATCTTATCACATATATTGATGCAGGACAAGGTCAAGAAGGTTTTGGGAATGAATAAAGGAAAAGAAGACGAGGAGAGAGGGAGAAGAACATATATGTGTGAAAGCATATCAGCAAAAAGCATCAATCTCAAACTAATATTCAACTCTATCTTCCAACTAAAATTAATATTCAACTTTATCTTCTAACTATGGAATAAAATAACTTTAAATAGGTCATACAAAACCCTAATTCTAATACTCCCTCCATTCCAAATTATAAGATCAACTTTTGAAAGTCAATTTGAGACATTTTCAAACACAAAATTTACCAATAAACCTTATAGCTAGTAGTACATTTTAAAACGTGTATAATATTTATCATTGTGTTGACTAAAATTAAACTAAACTATGTCAATTTTGAGTCTGAAAATGTCACAAATTATAAAAGGTCAATAATGATTTTATATTTGAACAGGCAGTAAACTAAATATATTACAGAAACAAACTCCAAAGTAATATCTACTATAAATTCAAAGATTTAAAATAATCAACCTACTATAATTAAAATATCAATATAATTACATTTAATTTATCCATAAATAGTAATACAACTTAATTAGCAAACAACTTTTTGCCGTTTCCATAAGTCCTCTTCTTGTGTTCCACATCATATGTATTCTTGTTTGGAAGAAGATAACCTCTAGTTACCTCTAGTTATGAAGGATCAAGGTAGAGATGGAGAAACAATAATCCTTGGATTAATTCTATTGTTTTATTAACCGTCTCCATTACACAACCAGCATGAAATTTTACGAGTCCAACTGGTTGTTTTTCTTCAGGACACGTTGCTTGGAACCAATTCCTCATGTATAAGACTATTAATAATTAAAAATACAACTGCTTATGATATATCACATGCCAACCGGAAACTGATCCAATAGAATATAATAAAGGTTTAGATTACACTTTGTTTCATTGTTATTTTGGCTTGACTGAGCAATATGCTACAGATTCTCCACATAACCACCTTGTGGCTTTAGTTTAGGATAAATCGCAGTTTTTCTCCTTATGGTGTAGGCTTGATTGAACCTTACCTTGAGCTACAATAATCCTTACTACATAACCACCTCGTGGTATTAGTTATTTTTTATAGAAAGAAATCATATTCTAGAAAAGAAAATCTACAATAATTGAGTGGACAAGAAGTCCACCCTCACCACTCAATAAAAGCAAGACCAAAAAAGCATTTAAGAAAGTGCATTATCCTATCTCTATACAATTTCTACAACTTGTGATATGAGCTAAAGTACAACCACATAGGATATTAACAGCACAATCAAAATTCAAGACTAAAATTGCACAATTTCATAGCATTGCAGATGAAACCCCTTCTTTGGAATGTCACCAGAAAACTTCCTTTTTCTTCAAGTTGTTTGCAAGACCTTTTGGCATAAGAACGCAATTTAAATGATTTAAGTATATTAACCAAGTCATTTGGAAAAGAAGGAAAAATTATTCTTTGCAAATTATTATGAAGATGGAAGTCAACTTGAATAATAAGAATATTGATGAGTATTGATTTGGTGTAGAACCTCGGTTTCATTGTTTAAATGAATTAGCTTTTTTAATCGCTCTTGAGAATCGTTAACCTCTTTCAAAAGCTGATCTTGCAGTGCCTGTTCACGTCCTTTAGCAGCAGCAAGTTCTTGCTCTGCATACAAGAACTGATTTCGAAATTTCTTCCTCTCAGATTCTGAAACAAGTAAACTTAGTCATTAGTACAAGCTGACACAGATGGATATTTTCAATAGTGTAACTCAAAGAACAACAGTATCTTTGCAAATGACAACAAAATTGCAAGGACAAATATATTAAGGGGGTGATAACCTCAAACAGTTTTAATATTCTCACAAATAAAAGAAGATTTTATTAGAAAGAAATAAAGAGGATACAATGCATATCAGCTTAAACTTACAGAGCAAGTCTCACTGGTCGTTCATTTTATTGTATTCTATTGATAGTTAATATTGAAGAATTGAACCCGAATATGAAATATATTAAGTACTAAATACTGCAAGAAAGAAAATAAAAATTTGCTGCTAGTGAACAATACATATGATGGTTCTTTCTCTTGAAGGCATATAATGTTTTCAATTTTTGAGCTAGCTAACTTTTTGATAGCACATGACCACGTGTAACCATTTTAAGTACCATACAAAATCTTAAATTTGATGGCACGTAACTTTTGATATAAAGTACTATTTACTGCAAGAAAGAAAATAAAAAGTTGTTGCATGTGAACAATACATATTTTGGTTCTTTCTCTTGAAGGGATTTAAATTTCCATTTGGTTTTAATAACCCACCAGCTTTGCCAAATTCATCAGTCAAAGCCTCCAATTTAGATTGGGAATCGCGGTTGCTTCTCTGCACTGCTCAAGGCATCAAAGAAGTCTGATTTAACCTGATAACAGGTTCAATGATGAAACCAAAAGGCAAAATGCAAATTATCAGTATATATAAATAAACATTTAAAAGCAGGTTACTGAAATATATTTACAAAGAGAATAGAAGAAGAGGGAAGCTCTGACCTCATTAGTTACATTTTGAGGTCCAGATGAAGCAAAAGAAAAGCTTAGGATGGCAAGGATGCAGTGTGCAATTGAGGTCCTACGGATATACATGCTGATGTTCAAAACTAGTGCTCTTTATCTTTTTACTTCTCAACCTTTTTAAATAGCAATAACTAATGCATTTGCAATTCTCTCAATATTCGTTACAATATTAATACAAATTTCCTTTGCACGTCCAGTTACTTGTCTCTTTAAGCATAGTTTTGCCTACCCTCTTACTCTCATCCTCCCAATATGGTTTGCCCCACGTTGCTTCAACGGTCCAAACATAATCCCTCAAACATTTTCAATATCTCCAAGCACTTTCATAGGCTTGGAGAAATTGAACAGCCTGTGATTTCCCGAAAACACTTTTAATTCTACAAACCCGCCATATCTTAAAACTCTATAATATCACCCATAATAAAACACAATGCTATGATCCAAACAAGCTAAATCCAGGTAATAATATCCAACGAATAGGGTCATAGGTGTAATCCCATTTTTCTCTTTATTGTAGTACATACTTATGCAATCAGGATGCATACAACCATATAATTACAAAAAGCTTATACACATATAGAGCTATCAAATTAAGAGTGGAAATTAAAAGGATGTGAGTAATTACCATCTGGCGGCATTGGTAGGTGCAGAGCATGTGCTCGGACGGATTATTTGATGATTCCGGCGCCGGGAGATCCTCGAAAATCACCAGACGACGATCGGAATTAGGGCTTTCAGGTGGCCCTGATTCGGCCCTACGTTTGCGAGGTGGGGGTGTTCTCAGCATCATTTTCTCTCTCTAAAATCTCTAGGGTTCTTCTCTGCTTACCCTTTTCACTTTTAATTTATGGGTAGGACTGGAAGGCGCCATTTTGGCTTGGTGGGTGTAGAGGTGATCAGTACAAATGAAATGAAAATATTCAAAAAGTTAATTAAGGCCGCGTTTGGTAACTTTAGCCTCAAACAATCTCTTAAATAATGCGACTAGGGGTGAGCATGGTGTGGTTTGAAGTTCAAACCGCACCCGAAACCGCTTAGGTGCGGTTTGAAAAATTCAAAACCACGCCTGAAATCGCTTGTGATTGGTGCAGTACAGTTTTAAAGTGTGCGGTGCGGTTTTAATTAGTGCGGTTTCGGTTCTAAAACCAATTGAAACAACAGAAAAATTTAAGCCTTCAATAAAATTTAACATAAAACTTACATCGAGCACTTAATTAGTGACAAAGTCGACAATGAGAATTATATCAAGCATGCTTTAAAACTAAATATGCGCTATAAAAACAACGGAGACCATATATTCGATAACAAGCAAGAATGTTTATCAGTTCCCCAAAAATTAAAAGTATATAATGAAGATAGAATAAATATATTGCAGGGAGGACTAAAATAATCTATTAGACTATTACAATTATAGCATTGACATTAACCAATGCATCAAGTGCTCGAGCCCCTCAACTATAAGCTCCTCCAATAACGCATCAAACAAATTCAAAATTTTAAAACCCAATTGCTTAATTTTTGACTCTATAACCTCTAACATCTTTTTTCAATTGGTGTAAAAAATGACAATGCAAGACTGGGGTTTTCTCTGAGCGTGTTCAAGTGAAAAGTAACTTTAGAATTTACTAGAGATAATACATACATACACACATGGTGCGATTTGGGTTTTTTACGGTTTGATTTTGGCTAGTAACCAAACCGGAACCGTAAATTTGGTTATCATCCCACCTAAAACCGCCACATATGTAAGACCCCGAAAATTTTTAAATAAAAAGGAATTTCCTTTATTTATTATTTTTAAATAGTAAGGGTGAATTTGATTAATGTGGTTAGCTATGGGTAAAATGCGCAAATATTTTAAATAAGCAGGTGGTTATAAAATATTCATTGTTGTCGGAGAATATTCGTTTGGTCGTGGAATATTCTTGCTGTCGGGGAATATTCGTACGACGGCGCAGTCTTTTGTGGGCCCCATAATGGAAAGCGATTGGATGAAGAAAACGACAAGTATAAGTTGTTTATAAAAAACGGCGTAGTTGTTACCGTTAATATGTTGGAATACCGGTGGTTAAAACACAGTAATACGCGTTGTTGCACAGTAGCACCGGTATTGCACCAATTATTGATTCTTACGTAAGAAAGTACTACTCAATAATGGTGTAAGACCCCAGTTTTTAAATAAAGATGAATTTTCATAATTATTATTTTTGAATATTATGGAATAAATTGATATAATTTATAGTTGTGGGTAATATTTATAAATTTTGCAAAGTACGCAAGTTGTTATAAAATATTCGTTTGGTCGGGGAATATTCTTTTTGTCGGGGAATATTCGTACGACGGCACAATCATTGGTGGACCCCACAACGGAAGTATTGTCGTAGTTAGAAAACGACAAAATTATCTTTCTATAAAATAACGGCGGAGGTGTTACCGTTAAAACTGTTGAACTACTCGGTAGTAAAAGTACAGTAATACGCGTTGTTGCATAGTAGCACACGGTATTGATTATTGATGCTTACGTGAGAAGTCACTCAGCTATACTCAATTATTGCTACAGTAATTGCTGCATCATATCTCTTATATTATTGATTCAATTATTGTCACAGTATCATCTGTATAATATGTTATATTATTTAAACAATAATTGAGACGACAAGTTATAAATGATTAATAATTGTTGAAAGATTAAATATGTGTGATTAAAAATAAAATGATTTTGGTAATTTTTATTCAATCCTTGATGTATATAAAGAGTCTATTATTAGACGTTTGTGGTAAGTTGAATTATTTAGGGGGCCATATGTCATCATCTAAGAGTCTTTTCATAAATAGTAATTATTTTCGTAAATAGTAATTATTTTCGTAAATAGTAATTACCTTCGTCAATAGTAATTACCTTCGTAAATAGTAAATACTTTCGTAAATAGTAATAAATCTTCTATAAATAGAGGCCTAGGGCTTCATTATTTTTCACGAATTCGTTCAAGCTATAGAGAGAGAAAGTATAGAGAGATAAGAGAGAAAGAAGAAGAGTATTCGGTTATTACACTACTGCAGTATTCAATCTCTAATACGGTAAGGGGTGTTATTCTTTCTTCTTGAAGAGAACTTATGTTCTTCCATTCTTTGTTATTCTGTTGGAATAACCTGTAAAAGTGGCATACCCTATACATGACCTGTATACGCGGTACACCCTATACTTGGTGAAATCCTTATGTTATTCCATTCATTATTATTCTGTTGGAATAACCGGTATACGCGGAATACCCTATACTTGGTGACATCCATTTACTATCCTGTCTTTATATTTCTGTCGGAATATCCTGTCTGTGTGTTTTACACCGGACCTGGTTCCATTTTTATTATTCTGTTGGAATATCCTGTCACCCCCCATTATTTATTATTCTATCCTGTCTGTGTGTTTTACACCGGACCTGGTTCCATTCTTTATTATTCTGTTGGAACATCCTGTCGGTGTGAATTTCACCTGACCTGGTTCCGTTATTATTATTCTGCTGGAATAACCTGTCTGTGCGGTCTATCGCATGCATGGTGATTTCTTTTGTTATTCCATTCTTTATTATACTCAGTTGGATAAAACTTTGACTTCTATGCTCCATGAAATTAGTGGAATATCCTTGATATTTGCGCTTCATCCAGTATCCTTTCATAGAAATATTCTTCTGATCATTCTTGAATTTTACACCACAAAACAGTATCGTGTTGACAAATTTGAACGTTAATAATTCCTGGATAAAATAATTCTTGAACTTGTTTTATTGAATTCTTATATCATTGTCATCATCCTCATGTTTATATTTTGTTGAAAGTCATCTGTGGCCTGTAGTGCATAGATGGACTTGGTATGATTATGACCAGGGATTATTCGGTGTAATCATGACCGTAATGTTACAAATGATGTAAAAATTAAAAATCCTCATTGGCCCGTAGTGCATTGATGGACAGTTGTTGGCATGATCATGACCATTGATGAATACACAAATATTCTTGGCTGTAGTGCATGAATAATTGTGGTCGTGATACTAAAGAATATCCTTGGCCGTAGTGCGGGGGTGATTCGATGATGTGGAATATTTATTAAGCTGAGTCTCAGCTATAACGATGATGAAAAACCTTTTAAATCATAAAAGATAGTAGATTTTATTTTCTACTTGACTCTTTTAATGGATTGCTGGTTCCGCTGTAGTTAAACTTGATGTTTATTGTATTTTATCAGTTTAACACTGTTGAAGGCTAATGATAATTTATTCTGCATTATCTTAGTCATAATATTTCTTACTGGGCTAGTTGAGCTCACCCTTTCTTTCACTGTTCTCTTCAGGAAATGAGAATATAGCTGGGACGAGTCGGGGAACGGAGTGATGGACCAGAGAATAGTATTAGTAGTCCTCACTATTCTGTTAAATAGTGTGACAATAATTGTATTGAGGACACTTTTGAGTTTGTATGATCTCTAGTAGACAATAATTGTATTCAAACTCACAGTTATGTTTTGTCGTATTGTACACGACAGTTGTATTAGTAAGTTGTATTTGAATTCTGTACCATGTATCTGGCGACTCAAGATGGGTGATGTATACCTAATTTTGGGGGCGTCACAGTTGGTATCAAAGCTTAGGGATATGATCCCTGGCTAAGATGTGAGAATAGTACTAGGAGGGGAGAGACGGGGAATTCCTTCGCTAGTATGACCTACCTAAGTTTATGTGCTATTTTATTGGTCGGTCAGAATATAGGGATAATATGTTACATGTCAATTAACCTTTTGTTTTGTGGCAGTATCTGAAAATGACATCTGAGAATGTTGAGATTGGCAATGGAGCACAGGCGATCGTTGATTCACCACATATCAATAATCAGGATAATGTGCACCAGGAAGGCGAAAATCCTCATGCAAACAACAACACTGACCAAATGACGAATGATCAAATGTTCAGAGGTTTTATGCAATTCATGCAGCAGCAGGCGAGAGCAACTCCTGTCCAAAACGTAGATGGAAACGCGGGAAACTCTCGGGCGGTCACCGCTAAACAGTTCAAGGAGCTGGGACCACCGGAGTTTAAGGGAGAGCCAAAACCACTTATGGCGGAAACATGGATAAAGCAGATGACCAAGATATTTGATGTCTTGGGATGCTCCGAGGAGCAAAAGGTTCCCTTTGCCGCCTTTATGTTGCGCGGAGAGGCAGATTACTGGTGGGAATCGGTAAAACGTACTCAACCTGCCGTACTGAAGATGTCTTGGGAGAAGTTCCAGGAGCTGTTCAATGATAAATACTTTCCCGAAAGTATTCGCCACATGAAGGAGGTGGAGTTTATTAAGTTGGAACAAAATAATATGACCGTGTCGCAATACGAGGCAAAATTTGCAGAGTTATCACGGTTTGCGTCCCATTTGGTGGATAATGAAGAGAGAATGGCGCGAATGTTTTTAAGAGGTTTGAAGCCGGAGATACGTCAACATCTTATTTCTCATAAACTGTGTTTGTATTCTGATGTTGTAAATAGGGCTCAGTTGGTAGAGCGCGATAACGAGTCAACGCAATCAAAGAGAGCAGCCGGCAAAATGATAATACCAGTGAGAGCAGTCATCGAAGCGGTGACAACAAGCGTGGAGGACATCATCAGGCCAGAAATGGTAACCACTTCGGTGGTAATCAGGGCCAAAACAATAAGAATGGACATTTCAAAAAGAGGAGATTCAACAATGATGGAAAGACGTCAGCACCAGCACCCGTTGTTAAGGAAGGAGAAAGACCACCTATCATATGCTTCAAATGCGGAGGGGAGGGACACATCAGTCCAAATTGCGCGATGCCGTCCAAAGCATGTTATAATTGTGGAAGAGAAGGTCACTTGGCCCGATTTTGTCGTTTACCAAAGACCAATTCAACTAGGGTGGAGGCACCAAAGGCCGTCCCAGAAAGGTCAAAGCCGGTAGTGCAAGGGAGAGCGTTTGTTGTGACCTCCCAGAAAGCAAGGAACCCGAATGAGGTCATCACGGGTAAGCTTATCATAAACTCTAACGAAGTCTATACTTTATTGATACCGGTTCTACCCATTCTTTTATTTCTCCTACTTGCGCTCATCGATTAAATTTGACTCCGGAGAAATTGGACTTTGACTTGTGGAAACTCCGTTGGGAGAAACCTTTTACATCCACTGTTTATAAGTCTTGTTTGGTTCAAATCGGTACCCTCACATTACCTGTAGATCTTATTTCATTGAAAATACTTGCATTTGACGTGATTCTAGGGATTGATTGGTTAACTACTTATCATGCAAAAATTGATTGTTTCCATAAGGTTGTTAGCTTTCATAATATTTCTTACTGGGCTAGTTGAGCTCACCCTTTCTTTCACTGTTCTCTTCAGGAAATGAAATATAGCTGGGACGAGTCGGGGAACGGAGTGATGGACCAGAGAATAGTATTAGTAGTCCTCACTATTCTGTTAAATAGTGTGACAATAAGTGTATTGAGGACACCTTTTGAGTTTGTATGATCTCTAGTAGACAATGATTGTATTCAAACTCACAGTTATGATTTGTCGTATTGTACACGACTGTTGTATTAGTAAGTTGTATTTGAATTCTGTACCATGTATCTGGCGACTCAAGATGGGTGATGTATACCTAATTTTGGGGGCGTCACAAATGGTTACAGTAATTACTGTTCAGTATTTTATTTTATTAATTCAATAATTGCTGCATGGATATTTTATATTATTATTGTTTCAATAATTGTCATTACACAGTATTTTTCATTATCGAAGCAATAATTCATATTATCTGAATAATATTATTAGATAACATTATTGGCAATGTCTAGAAAGTTCTGTCTAAGGAGAGGTTTGGTCACCTAATTGCGCGCCAGTAAGGAGAAATTCTTATTGGAAAGCCCCCTCTTTCCTAGGAACAGCCTGGTTGCCAATATTGTGATTTTATAATATTATTTGTGAATAATTAATTATTGATTCATATGATGAAAAAAATATTGATTTTATGTGGATATAGATGGAGAAAATTTTTAATGTGACAATTGTTGAAAATTGAAATTTTATCTTTTTCTGATAAAATAATTCATTTAAATATATTATTATTTTAATAATATAATAATGATGATATTTTTACGATGAATGTGGGATATATGAGTATATGTGGGGAGGAGTATTTTGTTACCAAAATATTTAAAGCATGTTTTGTGTGTCGGTAGACCTATTTCTTGACTGAAAATTTGATTATAGCTTGTAAAATCGCCCGTTTGTGGATTTCGGTCAATTTTGTTTGGAATTTGGAAAAACATTCTTCTGCAAAGTTGTAGAGATTCGAATTTTCTAGCAAAAGGACTATTTATTATGAATTATTGAAGTTCCGGAGTTCCGAAATAATTGATTTTTGAAAGTTTAAAATATTTTTAATAATAAAAACGTTTTTTGTGGGTCTAGCATGTGATTTGAATGTGTTGAATGCAGATTTTCAATTCTAGGTTGGCGTAGGAAGTTGTAGAAATAATAATAATAATATAATAAATTTTCTGCTTTGGTGTTCTAAGCAATTTCCTATAAATAGGTGCTTAGGTTAGAATTGAAAATCACACCAGAAACTGAAGTTTTCTCTCTCTATATTACCGAGCGTATTCTTGTGAGTATTTTGAGTTTACTTTGAGTATTGATATATGGGGCAAGTTCAAGTCATAGCCTATATTCGGTGGTTTCAACTAGAAACTGTCTTTCGAGGGTAAGGGATTTATTTTCTTCTAAAATGATATTATTTCTTCAATATCATTCTGTTGAAATATTGGTTGGAACTTTTTATCAAATTTTGAAACTTTTTCTGTCGGGGTTACTATTCATGAGTTACTATTCACGAGTTACTATTCACGAGTACTATTCACGAAGCGTGATGCTATTTTTGTGAAATTTCTTTCTTTTGGTGTCGGAGTTACTATTCACGTATACGGCACTATTCACGAATACGACACTATTCAAAAAAAAATGAAATTTGTTTTTGTCCAAAATATCTATTCTGTATACTAGCTTTGATTGTATTATGTTTTGATCATTCTTGAATTTTTCTTCAGTATGATTATTTATGAAGTATTTTTGAACTCGGATTGTTTAGTGTACGAATCCTTAATACTTGTTATTTTGTTTCACTGGATTCGTTTCCTTTAAAATATTTTTCATCATCCTCAGTCCTAAATGATGATGTTACTGAATATCTTTGGCCTGTAGTGCAAAGATGGTTGATTTATTATGAATTATCTTTGGCCCGTAGTGCAAAGAGTACAGGGTTGAGATGAACATGACAATTGATGAATATCTTTGGCCCGTAGTGCAAAGATGAACAGGTGTTTAGATGAACATGACCAACTGATGAATATCTTTGGCCTGTAGTGCAAAGATGAATATTTGATTGATTTGAGATATATATTGATTGATGTTACAGTGATAAAATATTGATGATGGACTTTTAAATTCATAGATGTTTAGTAGATTTTATTCTCTACTTAACTCCTCTAATGAATTATTGTTTCCAGCTGCAGTTGTTGATCTAAAACTGTTTGTCTATTGTATTCTTCAGATTTTTCCTGTTGAAGACCAAGGATAATTTGTTGTACATTGCTCTAGTCATAATATTCTTTACTGGGCTCAGTTGAGCTCACCTTTTTCTTGTGTTCTATTTTTTCTTCTCAGGAGACGAGAATGGAGCGAGTACGAGTCGGGGGATTAACGATGGTTCTAGAGAGAGTTGTTTAGTAGTCCTCACCATTTTTGTAAATAATGTATCAATAATTATGATGGGGATTTATTTGTATGTGGATATTGTCTAGATGACAATATCTGTATTTAACTCACAGTTTATATGTTGTAATGTATGATAAAGTTGTAGTTATTTCTGTACCATGTAATTGCGACTCAGAATGGGTTGGATGAAATGGACCTATTTTGGGGGCGTCACAGTTAGTATCAGAGGCTTAGAGATATGATCTCTGGCGGAGATCGGGGAATAGAACTAGGAGGGGAGAGACGAGTAATTCCTTCGCTAGTGTGTCCTACCTAGCTTATTTGTTAGTTTGTCAGTATATAGGGATATTATGTGATATATAGATTTCCTTAATTAACCCTGATTTTATGAAAGTATTTGAGAATGTCGACTGAGAATGTTAACAGTGGAGTAAATGAGACCGTAGAGACGCCTGTACTCACCAATGAGGAGAACGTATAACAGGTTGGCAATGTACCTCCTGTGAACAACACTACTGAGCAGACGATGAACGACGGATGTTTAGGAGCTTTTTTGTAGTTCAATGCAAAACTAGACGAGGGAGACTCGTGTTCAAAATACAGGAGGAAATGATAGCAATTCACGAGTGGTCACAACTAAGCAGTTCAAAGAGTTGGGACCACCAGAATTTAAGGAAAAGCCCGATCCGATCATAGCGGAAACATGGGTCAAGCAAATTACCAAGATATTCGATGTCTGGGATGCACGGAGGAACAGAAGGTTCCATTCGCCACCTTTATGTTCCGTGGCGTGGCAGACTACTGGTGGGAGTCTGTGAAGCGTACACATCCAGCCGCACTCAGCATGTATTGGGAAACGTTTCAGAAACTTTTCAACGAAAAATACTTTCCTGAAAGTATTCGCCATATGAAGGAAGTGGAGTTTATTAGACTAGAGCAGAATAACATGACGGTGTCCCAGTACGAGGCGAAGTTCGCGGAGTTATCCTGGTTTGCACCTCATTTGGTGGAGAATGAGGAACGTATGACGCGAATGTTTCTGAGAGGTTTGAAACCCGGCATACGTCAGTATCTCATTTCTCATAAATTTTCTATCTATTCAGATGTTGTCAACAGGGCTCAGTTGTTAGAGCGAGATAACGAGTACGTTCAACAGAGGGACCATAACCAGGATCATACCGAAGATAGCAGTCATCAGAATAACGATAACCTGCGAAGAAAGAAGAATACGGCAAAGGTAGTAACCACTCTGGTGGTAATCACGGCCATGAAAATAGAAGAAGCGAGTTGGAGGAGATTTTAAAAAGAGGAGATTTAACAACGACCATGTGAAGACGACAGTGCCAGCAGCAACTGGTTCCAAGGGAGGAGAAAGACCACCGGTCGTATGTTACAAATGCGGGAAAGAGGGACATATCAGCCCAAACTGCCCACAACTGTTCAAGGTATGCTATAATTGTGGAAATGAAGGACATATCGCTCGAGAGTGTACGGTAGCGAAACCAATTCCAGCGGGGACGGTGATTCAAAAGGATGTCCCAGAAAAGTCAAAGTCAACGGTTCCTGGAAGAGCGTTTGTCATGACCGGTCAAAATATGAGGAACCCGAACGAAGTTAGCACGGGTTAGTTAGTTATAAATTCTTGCGAAGTTTATACCTTACTAGATACCAGTTCTACCCATTCTTTTATCTCTCTTGCTTGCGCTCAACGTTTGAACTTGACTACGGAGAAATTAGACTTTGACCTATTTATGGAGACTCCGTTAGGAGAAACTTTCATTACATCCGTTGTTTAGAAATCTTGCTTGATTCAGGTTGGGCACTATCACATTACCTGTTACCTTATTTCTATAGAGATATTTGCTTTTGATGTGATTTTAAGGTTAACTACTCATCATGCCGAAATTGATTACTTTCGTAAGGTTGTTAGTTTTTATATTCCTAAGCAACCTGTTATTCGAATTCAAGCAATCAAACCATTGAAGTCAAACATTTTATATCAAGCCATTAAGTCATTCGTTTATTACGGATGTCAAGTTTTCTTAGTCCATGTTATGGATTGAATAAAGACACGTCAGATTTGAATGATATTTCTGTTGTTGGTAAATTTCCTGACGTATTTCCTGAAGAATTTCTTGGCTTACTCCAGAGGCGTGATATTAAATTTTGTATCGACTTTGAATCCGGTACAAAACCCATTTCTAAAATCTCATATCGAATGGCTCCTATTGAACTTCAGGAGTTAAAAACCCAACTCTAGAAGTTGATACCCGAGCCTTTATCTGGTGACTTCCTTTGTGGAATACGCAGAATCCAGACTCTCCGTAGGGGACGCCATATTCGTACAGTAGTAAACTGATAGGTGTTATTGTGACGTGCTATCCAAGATTGGGATATGAGTCACAGTTGAGAGCAACCTAAGTCAATAATCGAAATACGTAGCTTTCTAGGTTTAGTTGATTATTACGGAGATTCATTGAAAAATATTCTCGAAATCGCTATTCCATTAACACAGCTGACTCGTAGAGATACAAAATTCGAATAGAGCAAGGAAGGTGGGAAGAGCTTCGAAGAACTCAAGAGGAGACTCATTTCGGCACATGTTCTGACCATACCGTCTTAGAAAACGAACGTGGTAGCTGACGTGTTAAGTAGAAGATCGTATACGAGTATGAGTACGATACTGTCAAAGACTCATTTCGTATAATTTACAAATATAGAGATGGAGATGAAAACTCTAGGTATCCACGTGATGATATACAAGTATAATCGATTTTAATCGATAAGTTAAAGTTGTTCAAGCTACACACTGGAGCTGATGAATCTGAAGAAGGAGGTGTAAAAAGTTGTTATTTCAAAAGCGAGAATTGGCGATGTGAGCAAAGCTCAAACCTTCGATTTACTAATCCATTTGAAATCCTCGATCGAATAGGAACTGTGGCCTATAGACTCGTTTTACCGCCAAGTATGTCGCGTGTTATATAACGTTTTTCACGTATCGATGTTACATAAATATGTGGACGACCCGAACCACGTCTTTGGAGTTAGAACAGACGAAATAGCCGAAGACTTAACGTAGAGGAGGTACCTGTCAAGATGTTGGATGGGAAGGAGCATGTCCTACGTACGAAGGCCATACCACAAGTTAAAGTTTTGTGGAGGAATCATGCTATAGAGGAAATGACCTTGGAGTGGAAACGGAAATGAAGCGAGGTATCTTTACCTTTTCAAACACCAGTTACGTACGTCAATTCGAGGACGAAATTTCATAAGGAGGGGAGGTGTAAGACCCCGAAAAATTTTAAATAAAAAGGAATTTCTTATTTATTTATTTTTTGAAATAGTAAGGGGTAAATTTGATTAATGTGGTTAGTTATGGGTAAATTCTCAAATATTTAAATAAGCAGTGTGGTTATAAAATACTTCATTGTTGTCGGGGAATATTCGTTTGGTCGTGGAATATTCTTGCTGTCGGAGAATATTCGTACGACGGCGCAGGTCTTTGTGGGCCCCATAATGGAAAGCGATTGGATGAAGAAAACCGAAAGTATAAGTTGTTTATAAAAAACGGCGTAGTTGTTGACCGTTAATACTGTTGGAATACCCGGTGGTTAAATACAGTAATACGCGTTGGTTGCACAGTAGCACACGGTATTGCACCAATTATTGATTCTTACGTAAGAAGGCACTATTCAATAATGGTTACAATAATACTGTTCAGTATTTTATTTTATGATTCATAATTCTGCATGAATATTTTATATTATTGTTGTTCAATAATTGTCATTACACAGTATTTTTCATTATCGAAGCAATAATTCATATTATCTGAATAAATTATTAGATAACATTATTGCAATGTCTAGAAAGTTCTGTCTAAGGAGAGGTTTGGTCACCTAATTGCGCGCCCGTAAGGAAAAATTCTTATTGGAAAAGCCACCTCTTTCCTGGGAAACACCTAGTTGCCAATATTGTGATTCTATAATATTATTATGAATAATTAATTATTGATCATATGATGAGAAAAATATTGATTTTATGTGGATATAGATGGAGAAAATTTTTAATGTGACAATTGCTGAAAATTGAAATTTTTCTTTTTCTGATAAAATAATTCATTTAAATAATTATTATATTTTTTAATAATATAATAATGATGATATTTTTACGATAAATTGTTGGATATATGAGTATATGGGAGGAGTATTTTTGTTACCAAAAATATTTAAAGCATGTTTTGTGGTGCGGTAGACCTATTTCTTGACTGAAAATTTGATTATAGCTTGTAAAATCGCCCGTTTGTGGAATTTCGGTCAATTTATGTTTGGAATTTGGAAAAACTTTTCTTCTGCAAAGTTGTAGAGAATTGAATTTCCTATAAAAACTCGCGAGATTTCGAATTTTCTAGCAAAAGGACTATTTATTATGAATTATTGAAGTTCCGGAGTTCCGAAATAATTGATTTTTGGAAGTTTAAAATATTTTTAATAATAAAAACGTTTTTGTGGGTCTATCATGTGATTTGAATGTGTTGAATGCAGATTTTTCAGATTCTAGGTTGGCGTAGGAAGTTGTAGAAATAATAATAAGAATATAATAAATTTTCTGCTTTGGTGTTCTAAGCAATTTCCTATAAATAGGTGCTTAGGTTAGAATTAAAAATCACACCTGAAACTGAAGTTTTCTCTCTCTATAATATCGAGCGTATTCTTGTGAGTATTTTGAGTATACTTGAGTATTGCTATACGAAGTAAGTTCAAGTCATAGCCTATATCCGGTGTTTCAACTAGAAGTACTGATCTTCCGAGGTAAGGAATATTTTTTATTTAAAATGATATTATTTCTTTTAATATCATTATGCCGAAGTATTGGTCTGACTTTTTAATCAAATTTAGAACTTTTTGGTGTCAAAGTTACTATTCACGTATACGACACTATTCACGAATACGACACTATTCATCGAAAATGAAATTTTTCTTTCGTCTAAAATACTATTATGGATACTAGCTTTGATTGTATCCATGTTTGATCATTCTTGAATTTTACACCACTATGATTATTTTTGAGGTATTTTTGGACATGGGTAAAACAAAGTACGAATCATTAATTCTTAATCCTTGTCATTTTGTTTCACTAGATTCGTTTCTTTAAAAATATTTTTTTTCATCATCCTTAGTCTTAAATGATGATATTATTGAATATCTTTGGCTTGTAGTGCAAAGATGTACAGGTGTTGAGATGAACATGAACAATTGATGAATATCTTTGGCCCATAGTGCAAAGATGAACAGGTGTTTAAATGAACATGACCACTGATGAATATCTTTGGCCTGTAGTGCAAAGATGAATATTTGATTGATTTGAGATATATATTGATTGATGTTACAGGGATAAAATATTGATGATGGACTTTAAATTCATAGATGTTAGTAGATTTTATTCTCTACTTAACTCCTCTAATGAATTATTGTTTTCCGCTGCAGTTGTTGATCTAAAACTTGTTGTCTATTGTATTCTATCAGATTTTCCCTGTTGAAGACTAAGGATAATTTGTTGTACATTATCTTAGTCATAATATTCTTTACTGGGCTAGTGAGCTCACCCTTTTCTTGTTGTTCTATTTTTTCTTCTCAGGAGACGAGAATGTAGCGAGTACGAGTCGGGGGATGTAATGATGGTTCTAGAGAGAGTTGTTTAGCAGTCCTCACCATTTTTGTAAAATAATGTATCAATAATTATGATGGAAATTTATTTGTACGTGGATATGTCTAGATGACAATATCTGTATTTAAACTCACAGTTATATTGTTGTAATGTATTGATAAAGTTGTAGTTATTTCTGTACCATGTAATTGACGACTCAGAATGGGTTGGATGGAATGGACCTATTTTGGGGGTGTCACATTACCCTCCTCTTTGTGAATTATTTCCCAATTAATTCTCAAGGGCTTGATGAGCTCCATCCAATATACCTCCTCGTCCGCCATGTACGAGAAGCCCTAACCATTAGAAATCGCCCTAATCTCCCTCTTCTCTAAGCCAATCGAGACTGCAGAACATCAAATCATGCGGCTAAGTATCAATATCTCAATTGTGAAGATCAAATTTGGAGCTTATGGGCAATATGTTGTTAGTATGGAAGCATAACTGAGGGCTTCTTCTTCTTGTTACCTCGCCGCATCTTTTCGGTAAGGCCGTTCTCTTATTCAAACCCATACATATGTATCCATATGTTGTAAATTTATATCAGTAATCTTATCTGTTTCGTGATTCTCTTCATTTTGTTCATCATTTCTACTGATTTATGCTCGATTGATTTTGATTATGTGGTAAATTTTGCATGCTCGATTGTTCGTGAGTTGTGTAGGCCGAGTGGTTGTGGGCTCTGTATGAGCTAAAGTAGATTTATTAGAAAAACATCTTTTGATGCGATTTGAAGGTCTGAATTTAGTTAAAGATGGGGAAGAAGCGAGTTTTGTTGCCGGCAGATGAAGTTGACACGAGGGCAGAGAAATATGATCCTGAAGTAATCCAAGGTCTTTAATTTCTCCTGTGCAATTTGATTCTACCTCTTTTTTTGAATGAAATGTGAGTGAATAATTTTCTTTTTTGGTGGATGATTGCAGCTCCACATTTGACTTGTTTTATGCTGAAGCTTTTTGTTAAGTTAGTTGAAGCTCCTATGATTGGTTCTTTGATCATAGGTCAATTGAAGAAGCATATAAAATGGCTGAGGTCTGATTGTAATTTGTATGCAAGTCTCAGCTTACTTTATGCAGATACCACGCACACACACATATACATACATATGTGTAAAATATATATATATGTAAAATCATGTGAAAGTCATAGCCAGACTTTCCATAGGAGAATAAACATACAGGATATTCTAACAGAATAATAATAAAGACGGAACCAGGTCCGGTGTAAAACGCACAGACAGGATATTCTAACAGAATAATAATAAATACGGAATAATAGAAGAATGTCAACAAGTATAGGGTAGTCCGCGTATACTAGTTATTCCAGCAGAATAATAAAGAATGGAATAACAGAAGTTCTCTTCATGAATACAAAAGAAATAATATCCCTTACGAGTACAACAAAAAATATTCCCTACCTTAAGAAGATGAGTACTGGATATATAAGTAGTGAATTAGCAGAATACTTTCTTCTTTCTCTCTATAGTTTATCTCTCTAGAGTTTCAGTGAATTCGTAAGAAAATAATGAATGAATGAGCTTCTATTTATAGAAAAATGGAATGCATAGTAACTAACTCATGAACGGTCGAGATTGATTTAGTTTAATCTGACGGTCCATATTTAAAGCAAAATTTTTTAAATAAAATATAATATATTTTATTTATAATCTAATAAAACGGATAACTTTATAAAAGATTTTACTATGCAAACACTATGCAGTCACTATGCAAACACTATGCATAATAAAATATAATATATTCTAATTATTGTCTAATAAAACAGATAACTTTATAAAAGTATTCTGTTTTATATAAAAAGATTTTACTATGCAAAATACTATACAGACACTATGCAACACTATGCATAATAGAATATAATATATTCTATTTATAGAATAACTTATAAAAGTATTCTGTTTTATATAAAAAGATTTTCTGTATTATTACATTAATAATACCAACAAAACTAAGAGACTTATCACTTAAGCATCAATAATTAATACAATGTGCTACTATGCAACCACGCGTATTACTGTACTTTTAACACCGGGTGTTTCAACAATTAACGGTAAAACTTCCGCCGTTATTTTCATAAGTAATTTTGTCGTTTTCTCAATTCGAAAATAATTTCGTTGTGGGGTCCACCAATGATTGTGCCATTGTACTAATATTCCCTGTTAAAACCAATATTTCCCGACCAATCGAATATTATATAACAACTTACGTAATTTGCAAAATTTATAAATATTACCCACAACTATTATATCAATTTCACACCATAATATTCAAAATTAATATTTATAGAAAAATCATCTTTATTCAAAAAGTTGGGGTTTTACAATCTCCCCTTCTTATAAAATTTCGCCCTCGAAATTATGGTACATACCTGGTATGTCGAAGAAGCAAGGATACCTTGATTTTATTTCAGATTCTAACTCCCAAGTCATTTCCTCAACATCGTGGTTTCTCCACAAAACTTTGACTTGAGGTATAACCTTGGTGCGTAGAATATGTTCCTTCTTATCTAAGATTTGAACAGGAACCTCTTCATACGTCAAATCTTCCGCTATTTCGTCCGGTTCCAACTCAATAATGTGGTTTGGGTCTTCCATATATTTACGTAACATGGATATGTGAAAAACGTTATGAACACGAGATATACTTGGCGGTAAAGCGAGTCTATAGGCCACAGTTTCTACTCGATCAAGGATTAAAAATGGGCCGATGAATCGATGATTAAGCTTTCCTCTCTTTTCAAATCTCGTAACTCATTTCCATGGAGCAACACGTAACAACACATAATCTCCTATATCGAATTCCACGTCCTTTCGATGAAGATCAACATAACTCTTTTGTCGATCTTGTGAGATTTTTATACGTTGCCAGATCATTTGAATCTTTTTCGTAGTCATACGTACCAACTCTTGTCCCAACAACGTTGCTTCACCCACCTCATCCAAGCATACTGGAGAACGACACTTTCTTCCATACAACGCTTCGAATGGAGCCATGCCAATACTTGCTTGATAACTGTTGTTGTAGGAAAACTCCACCAATGGTAAGAACTTGTCCCAACTTCCCTTAAAATCAAGGACACAAAGTCTTAATAGATCTTTAAGAGTTTGAATAGTCCTCTCCGACTGTCCGTCCGTCTAAGGATGATATGTCGAGCTAAATCGTAAATTTGTGCCCATAGATTTTTGCAAACTAACCCAAAATCGCGAAGTGAATCTTGGGTCTCGATCAGAAACTATGAATACTGGCATACCATGAAATCTTACAACCTTGTTTATGTATATACGAGCAAGACGTTCAAGTGTATAAGTTTCTCGTATCGGTAAAAAATGAGCAGACTTGGTCAATCTATCAACAATAACCCAAATAGCATCTATGCCTTGAGAAACTTTGGGAAGACCAGTAACGAAATCCATGGTAATGTGCTCCTACTTCCATTCTGAAATTTCAAGTGGTTGTAATGGACCTTTTGGTATTTGATGCTCCGCCTTGACTCGTTGACACGTTAGACACCTTGAGATAAACAGCGATATCTCTCTCTTCATATTGCCCCACTAAAATGTATGTCAAAGATCATGATACATTTTGGTACTCCCAGGATAGATTGCAAACGGCGTGTTGTGCGCCTCCATCATGATTTTATACTTTCTAGCAGGGTCGTTAGGAACACAAAGTCTGGAGTTGACTCGAAGTATTCCTTCTTCATCGATTATTGCTTCCGGCATCGCACCTTCTTGCACTTTCTTCCTCAAACGCATCAGTTCCGGATCTGTAATTTGAGCAACTTTAATTTTATCAATTAAAGTCGGTTCTACTCGTATATTTGCCATCATCACGTAGGTCCCTGGAGTCTTTATCTCTATCTCCATCCTCTGTAAGTTATACAAAAGGGGCCTTTGCGTTGACAATATTGCACTCGTACCCGCATATGATCTTCTACTCAATGCGTCAGCTACCACGTTCGCTTTTCCAGGATGGTATTGGATAGTATGATCATAATTTTTCAACAGTTCAAGCCAACGTCGTTGTCGCTTTTTATCTTTTTATAAAAATAACGGCGAAAGTGTTACCGTTAAAACTGTTGAACTACCCAGTAGTAAAAGTACAGTAATACGCATGGTTGCATAGTAGCACACGGTATTGATTATTGATGCTTACGTGAGAAGTCACTCAGTTATACTAAATTATTGCTACAGTAATTGTTACATCATATCTCTCATATTATTGATTCAATTATTGTCACAGTATCATCTGCATTATATAATATATTATTAAATTAATAATTGAGACGACAAAATTATTCATATTATTATTTGCAATATTGACAATGTCTAAAAGTTCTGTCAAAGAGAGGTTTGGTCACCTAATTGCGCGCCAATAAAGAGAAATTCTTATCGAAAAGCCCCCTCTTTCCTGGAATGACCTGGTTGTTAAATATTGTGATTATAATATTAATGATGAATAAGTTATGTTGATTAAAGATGAAATTGGTAGTTCTATTGTGTTGGGATTATTAGTGTTAATGGAAATCGACATATATTCCTATGATAATTGATGTCTGGGGGTTATATTGATAAATCGGGTAATTTATCGGATAAATGAGCAATTAATTGTTACTAATTCATATGTTTATATAACTATTTGCTCACATGTGTATACTATTGAATCACATTCTATGTACTATTATGGGAGTTGGTTCAATATTGATAATACATTGCATGACTAAATTAAAAATGGAGGTATAGTTGAAGGTACTATATTGTAATTAATTTTTTCATATGATTATATTATTGAGTCACATGAATGAACTATTAATTCACATTATTTACTATTAGGGGAGGTGGTGCAAATTTGATAATACATACAGGGCTAAATTAAAAATGAAGAAAAAGAAAAGGTATTATACTGTAATATTTCGAGCCCCAAAACTTGCAATTATCGAAACTATATTTTCCTATAAATAGAAGCTCATTTCTTCATTATTATTCACCAATTCACTCAAGCTATAGAGCATTTATTATAGAGAGAAATTATAGAAAGAAAGAAGAAGAGAAGTGTGCTACCTCACTACTCCAGTATCCAGTCTTTTTTTAAGGTAAGAGGTATTATTTCTTTTGTATTCATGAAGAGAACTTCTATTATTCCATTCTTTATTATTCTGTTGGAATAACCTGTATACGCGGACTACCATATACTTGGTGAAATTCTTCTATTATTCCATTCTTTATCATTCTGTTGGAACATCCTATCTGTGCTTTACGCATGACCTGGTTTCATTATTTATCATTCTGTTGGAACATCCTGCCTGTGCGTTTACGCATGTCCTGATTCCGTTATTCATTATTCTATTGGAATAACCTGTCTGTGCGGTCTATCTCATGCCTGGTATTTTCTTTTGTTATTTCATTCTTTATTATACTCAGTTGATTAAATTTTAGCTTTTATACTCTATGAAATTAGTGGAATATCCTTGATATTTGCGCTTTATCCAGTATCTTTTCATAGAAATATTCTTCTGAGCATTATTGAGTTTTATCCCACAAAGCAGTATCATGTTGACAATTTGAACGTTATTGGTTCCTGGACAAATTAATTCTTGAACTTCTTTTATTGAATTCTTATATCATTGTCATTATCCTCATATTTATATTATGTTAAAAGTCATCTGTGGCCTATTGTGCATAGATGGACTTGGTATGATTATGACCGGGGATTAATCGGTATAATCATGACCGTGATGTTATAAATGATGTGGTAAAAGTCTTCCTTGCCCGTAGTGCATTGATGGACAGTTGTTGGCATGATCATGACCGTTGATGAATACATGAATATCCTTGGCTCGTAGTGCATGGAAAATTTGTGGTCGTGATACTAATGAATATCCTTGGTCGTAGTGCAGGAATGATGTGGTTTATTTATTAAACTGAGTCTCAGCGATAAAAGTGATGAAAAACCTTTTTAAATCATAGAAGATAGTAGACTTTGTTCTCTACTTGACTCTTCTAATGAATTGCTTGTTCCGCTGCAGTTAAACTTGATGTTTATTATATTTTATCAGTTTAACACTGTTGAAGGCTAATGATAATTTATTCTGCATTATCTTAGTCATAATATTTCTTACTGGACTAGTTGAGCTCACCCTTTCTTTCACTGTTCTCTTCAGGAAATGAGAATGTAGCCGGGACTAGTCGGGGAACGGAGTAACGATCCAGATGATTGCATTAGTAGTCCTCACTATTCTGTTAAATAGTGTGACAATAAATGTAATGAGAACTCCATTTAGTGTGGATATTGTCTAGATGACAATATTATTATTAAAACTCTTAGATTATGTTTTGTCGTATTTTACACGACTGTTGTATAATTAAGTTGTATTTGAATTTTGTACCATGTATTTGGAGACTAAAGATAAGTGATATATACCTATTTTGGGGGCGTCACAACTTTATTAATACAACTGTCTTGCAAAATACGACAACACTTAAACTGTGAGTTTAAATACAAATATTATCATCTAGACAATATTCACACTCAAATAAGTCCTCATTACAATTATTGATACACTATTTTATAAAATAGTGAGGACTACTAAAATAACTTTTAGAACCATCATTCCACACCCCGACTAGTACTCGCTACATTCTCGTCTCCTGAGAAGAAAAATGGAACAAAAAGGAAAAGGGTGAGCTCAACTAGCCCAGTAAAAAATATTATGACTAAGATAATATAGAACAAATTATCGTTAGTCTTTAACAAGAAAAAATCTAATAGAATAAAATAGACAACCAATTTTAAATCAATATTCGCAGCGAAAATAATAATTCATTAGAAGAGTTAAGTCTATATTAAAATCTACTATCTTCTATATATGAATTTAAAAGTTCATCGTCAATATTTTATCCTTGTAACATAAATCAATATATATCTGGAATTAAATATTCATCTTTGCACTACAGACCAAAGATATTCACCAGTTGGTCATGTTCATCTAAACACATGTTCATCTTTGCACTATGGCCAAAGATATTCATCAGAAATCATTCATCTTTGCACTACAGGCCAAAAATATTCAGTAATATCATCATTTAGGACTGAGGATGATGAATTTTTTTTTTAAAAAAACGAATCCAGTGAAGCAAAAGAACAAATATTAGGGATTCGTATTACAGTTTTATCCAAGTTCAATAATACTCTATAATAACCAATTTTGAACAGAATTCAAAAATAAAGATCAAAACATGGATACAATCAAAGATAGTAATCATAATAGACATCTTGGACAAAAAGAATATAATTTTATTTTTCTGTGAATAGTGTCGTATCCGTGAATAGTGCCATATACGTGAATAGTGTCGTATACGTGAATAGTAACTCTGACATAAAAAGTTCTAATTTTGATAAAAAGTTCAAACCATTATTTCGGCATAATGATATTGAATAAAATAATATCATTTAAGAAGAAAACAACATCTCTTACCTTGAAAAGACAGTACTTCTGACTGAAATACTTGATATAGTGTTGAAGTAACTTGGACTGTATAGCAACACTCAAAATATCAAAATACTTATAAAAGTACGCTCGATAATATAGAGAGAGAAATATTTAGTTTCTGGTGTGATTTTCAATTCTAACATAAGCACCTTATTTATAGAAAAATGTTTAAAACACCAAAGTAAAAAATTTAATAAAAAATATTAATATAATTATATAAATTTCCTACGCCCACTTTGAATAACTGAATTCAGCCATTTCAACAACCAGTGGCCCCCCCCAACATAACAAAAACGTTTTAAAAAAAATAATTAAAACTTTAAAAAAAAAATCAATTATTCCGGAACTTCAATAATTTATAATAAATAGTCATTTTATCAAAAAAAATTGAGTCTTATGTTTTTTTATAGGAAGTTCAATTCTCTACAACTTTGCATAAGAAAGTTTTTCCAAATTTTCAAACAGAAATTGACCGAAATCCACATACGGATGATTTTACATGCTATAATCAAATTTCAGTCAAGAAATGGGTCCACCAACATGTTTAACATATTTTAAATATTTTTAGTAACAAAAATACTCTTCCTCCTCATTTACTCATATATCCCACATTCATTGTAGAAATATCACAATTATTATATTATTTTAATATAATAATAAATTTAAATAAATTATTTTATCAGAAAAGATAAAATATCAATTTTCAACAATTATCACTTTAAAAAATTTTCTCAATCTATAACCACATAAAATGAATATTTTTCTTATCATATAAATCAATAATTAATTATTCACAAATAATATTATAAAATCACAATAATGATAACCAGGTAGTTTTCAGGAAAGAGGGGGCTTTCTAATAAGGATTTCTCCTTATTGACGAGCAATTAGGTGACCAAACATCTCCTTATACAGAACTTTATAGACATTATCAATAATGCTATCTTATAATATTATTCAAATAATATGAATTATTGATTTGATAATAAAAAATACTGTGTAGTGACAATTATTAAAACAACAATAATATAAAATTTCAACGTAGCAATTATTGAATCAATAAAGTATTAAACAATAATTACTGTAACAATTAATGAGTAGTGCCTTCTTACGTAAGAATCAATAATTGGTGTAATACCTTATGCTACAGTGCAACAACGCGTATTACTGTGTTTTAACCACCAGGTATTCCAACAGTGTTAACAGTAACAACTACGCCGTTATTTATAAAAACTCATACTTGTCGTTTTCTTTATCCAATCGCTTTTTCGTTATGGAGCCCACAAAATGATACGCCGTCGTACGAATATTCCCCGACATGAAGAATATTCCATGACCAAACGAATATTTCCCGACAATAATGAATATTTTATAACCACTTGCTTATTTGAAATATTTACGTATTTTACTCATAACTAACCACATTAATCAATTCAATCCTTACTACTTCAAAATAATAAATAGAGAAATTCAATTTTATTTATAATAAGTTAGGGTATTACAGTTAGCACGCCGAAGCAGGCTTGACCTGCTACCTGATGGCTTTACCTGCTACAATTGTCACCCACTACATTTGAAATAAAATTCAGCACATTTCTTCACCAACCACAAGTGGGGCCCTACTCAATTCTAGAATTTTCCACCAAAATCATTTATAGACCTAATTTTCGAATCAGTCACCTCTTAAAATCCCTAATAAATTATACGTTCATTTTTAACGGTTCAAAATTTGTAGACATATACTCAACTTATATATGTATGACATATCCGAAAATCACAACGATGCAACGGTCGGATTAAAAATTATAACTCACACAATAGAGCTGTAAGAATACTGATTTGATATTTTAATACCTCTAATCCGATAAAATACTGATAAAATACCTCAACATTAATTCCTTCATTTATAACCACATAAATAAATCCATCATTTATATCCACATCCAATAAATATTTCTTATCATATAAATCAATAATTAATTATTCATAAATAATATTACAAAATCACAATTATGACAACCAGGCCGTTCCCAGGAAAGATGGGGCTTTCCGATAAGGATTTCTCCTTACTGGCGCGTAATTAGGTGACCAAATATCTCATTGACAGAACTTTCTAGACATTGCCAATAATGTTATCTAATAATATTATTCCAAATAATATGAATTATTGATCTGATAATGGAGATACTGTGCAGTGATAATTATTGAAATAACAATAATATAAAATATCAACGCAATAATTTTTGAACCAATAAAATAAAATATTGAATAGTAACTATTGTAATAATTATTGAGTAGTGCCTTCTTACATATGAATCAATAATTCAACAATACTGTGTAATACCGTGTGCTACTGTGCTACCACACGTATTACGGTATTTTAACCACCAGGTAATTCAACAGTGTTAACGGTAACAATTACGCCGTTATTTGTAAAAACTTAAATTTGTCATTTTCTTCATTCGACCGTTATCCGTTATGGGGCCCACAAATAGCTCCGTCGTCGTACGAATATTTCCCGACAGAAAGAATATTTCACGACCAAATGAATATTCTCCGACAATCATGAATATTTTATAACCACTTGCTTATTTTACAAAATTTGCACATTTCACTCATAACCAAAATATTATATCAAATTAACACCTTATTATTTTAAAATAATAATTGGAGGAAAATTCAATATTATTTTATAAAAAACTGGGGTCTTACACTTATGCTGTTTTTGGATTGAAGAAATAGAATGAAGATCTGAATGATTCATTTCATTCTAGTTGTAATGAGTTATTTTATACTCGCACTCCTCCAGGCTCCAAGACTCTGATGGATCAATGATTAAAAAAAATTACTCATAAGGTTTTGGACATGAAATCTTAGGCAAAAATATTAAATTTCAGTCGAAAATAACAAAAATAAATAAATAGTTCAATTCATTCCAAC
The DNA here is from genome assembly GCA_020205505.1 of Panax japonicus. Taxonomy (NCBI): domain Eukaryota; kingdom Viridiplantae; phylum Streptophyta; class Magnoliopsida; order Apiales; family Araliaceae; genus Panax; species Panax japonicus. The sequence goes on from JAINUV010001149.1 coordinate 27,984, forward strand.
CACAATCAAACACAATTTTTTTTCATTCTATAAACATAAGTCATTTCATTCCTACATTTATTACTTCAATTCAAACGTAGCCTTAATATTACTAGTATTCTCTTCCTCTATTTCAAATTACTCCCTCCGTCCCAAATTAACTGCTCAGTTTTGACTTTTTAAAGTCAAATTGACCATTTTAAAAACTAATATTTTTACTATTTTTGCTAAAATATAGGTGAAGAGATTATAACTAAAAGAAAGTATATACAATTTATTACTAATCCTAATTTTTATAATTTTAGAAATATATTTATATATGTTTAATTATTAATTCTAAAAATAGTCAATTTGACTTAAAAAAGTCAAAATTGAGCAGTTAATTTGGGACGGAGGGAATATAAGATTATTTTTTACTTTAAAAGTCAATCTAAAATTATTAACACTAAAAAGTAATATGAATAATTAAAAAATATAAAAATCATATTTTTATTATCCTTATTATACCCTCCAAATTATAAATATAAAAAAATTAATATAACGGTAACTTAAATGTAAAACTTAATTATTATTTTTTGAACTCAGTAACAACATATAATATACAAGTTTTTTATTTTCTTTTTCATTATAAATTAAATTTTCTATTTTTTATGAATAATTTATTTAATATTAATTAAATAAATTAAATAAATACCATAAAATCATCTTTTTATTATCCTTATTATACACTCCGAATTATAAATATAAAAAAATTAATATAACGGTAATTTAAATGTAAAACTTAATTATTATTTTTTGAACTCAGTAACAACATATAATATACAAGTTTTTTATTTTCTTTTTCATTATAAATTAAATTTTCTATTTTTTTTTTGTTTTTACTCCCAAACTCACAAACATGCATAATATTTTGTTTGGAGTCATATATTTTGTGAATACAATTTATCGTTTCATAATCTCTAAAAATACAAATACTTGAATAATTAATTTATATGCGTACTTGTCACAAAAATTATTTTAATATTTATTTGAAAAATGACAGATAAATAAATTAATATTTAATGAGTAGAAAAAAGACATTATAAACCTACGGGAAGGATCAAGAGCATAATTCTTAAATAGCATAACGTATTAAATAGCATAATTTTATCAAAACGACGTAGTTTTGATAAGACGCGGTGACATTTTTATAAATACGCGGTGGCATGATATTTACAAAAATGTCACTGCGTCCCTCCAAAACTATGTCGTTTTGATAAAATTATGCTATTTAAAGCGTTATGCTATTTAAGAATTATGCTCTTGATTCTTTCCGTATAAACATAGTCATTATTTTTTTCATGTAGATTTATAAACAGCATATAAAAAAATTATTTTCTTCATAAAAAATTAATAAAAAAGAATGATAAATTTATGTAATAACAACACTAGGAAGTTATTATTAAAACCCCCATTTGAGACACTTTCAGTGTTTCACAACACTAAATGAAGGGCTTAAATGTCATTTCACAAATGGAAGGCAAGTACTTGCTTCTAGGTATTATCCATACAATTATTAGTATAAAAATATAAAAAATTAATAAAAGGTTGCTTTAGCTTTGTTTTGTAGAGTACTACTAGTATTTAATTAATTTATTTTTCTTTGTTTTGTTCTCTTAATGCGCGTGGACACGGGATGGGAAACTTGTAGCCATATCAGGGCTCTACCCCTTCCCCTATGCGCACTGCCATTCTTCCAAGGCCTTGTTTGGGTCGCCAACAAAACAAGGTAATACCAATATAAAATACTCTGTCTGTTCTAAATTATAAGAATAATATCGACCTTTTAAAATAAATTTCAAATACTTTTTAGTTTAAAATTGAGATGAATTCTTTTAATTTATATCAATACAATTATAAATACTATAAATACCTAAAAAATAATATTAGTTATAAAATTTAATTGAATCATGTCAATTTTAAATTTTAAATGTTTTAAATTGACATTTCAAAAGTCAATATTAATTAATCTTATATTTCAGAACTGAAGTAATAGTAATTATATACTTGTACTACTTTTTTTTTTTTTGGTTCTAAATATTCTAAACAACATTAGTTATTACTATTTTTTTTAAGTCAAGAGTTATAGAGATTTTAATGGGGATTTTAGATTTGTATGAACAAAAATTATTTAACAATAATACTTCTCGTATAATTTTTTTATAATTATATATATATAAAATATAGTATTGTTAATTATTTTTTAAATATTTAATAGACTTTTTAAACTCTCATTTCACATCTATAAATAAAAATATCAGTAAGTAAATTTTATTATATATAAAGTCCATAAAGATTTAGCTACCATAAACTAAATATGTGTTAAATATTATAGACATACAATATGTTAATTTACTATTAAAGACAGTAAAAATATGACACGAGTTTTTTAAGGTATGATTTTGAAAAATAAAATATAAAAATGTAGTCCAAATCATTTCTTACTCTTCATAAAAATAATTAGTACAAGAAATATATCATTAATTAGTCCCTCAATCCATTCTTAGACATTGAAATGAAATAAAGAAACACAAAATGCAAACTCATCAACCTTGTTTTGAGCAATTATATTTATTCCAACTGGGTCCCGTGCCTCCGGCACTGTTGGACAATATGATTTATCTCAAATTTTGAACGACCAAAATAATTTATTGAGTGAGCGAAAAATTTAAAGTCATTTGTATTTTATTAAATTATTATTAGATTATTAGATAGATAGATGTATTTTATTAGATAGATGTATGAACGGTGGGATTTATTCCAAACTTTGGACGACCCAGATAATTTATTGAGTGAGCGGGAAATTCAAAATTATTTATATTTTATTAGATAGATAGATTTATCAAACAAATTATTTATGAATATACTAGAAAAAAATAATAAGTATTGTTTTGGGAAATTGGCTACACACAAACAAGGCCTTACAAATCTATCCTCTTACACTGTCCCGAGTATAATAATGCAACGCCATACAACGTATACATATAGAGAGAGAAAGTTGAGGAGAGAGAAAATAATAATTTATTCGTGTTGTAAATTTGCAGGGGTCGTGTCGGCTTCAACCAGGCAAAGACCATCATCGATCTCTATCTATATCTGTATCTTTCTCCATACCCACATTTCTCTCCTTTTACATTTTTACTCTTTTATTCCAAACCCTAATTATTACAGCTGCTTTTCGATTCACTCCTTTTTGGGACTTCTGCAGTGCATCTTAAAAAGTTTTTTTTGACTGATGGATTTGGAAATGGCGGATTCTTCTAGGGTTTTGAGTTCAAGCTTAATTTCTGTTACCCCTTAGGTAACAACTTTCAATTTCATTGATCCATCATTATTTTTTGGTTTAATTAGTTTGATTTGTGTGTACATCTTTATGTATATACATGGGCTGAAGTTATTGAACTTCTAGCTTGAATTTATGTAGATCGTGAAGTGTGTTAGTTGTATTAGCTAACTATTCAATTTTCTCTCTCTATATTATAAAAAAATCAGAATTTCTCAATATGGATTGAAGTGAATCTGTTATTGAGCTTTGTGATGTGTTCGGTATTGTTCATTTTTGGTAAAATGGTGTTTATTTTCTCTTTCTAAATATGCTGATGCGGTGATGCCTTTAAATAGGTTTGTGTATATGAGTGTTTAAGCAATGAAACTTACATTCAATTTTGTTATTTAATGAAGTAGTACAAAAAATGAGTTTTTTTTTTGCTAGAGTGACAAGCATGTGATTGTTTCTACTTTGCAGAGAATTTCATTCCAAAATTTAAGCTTAAAAAGAAAGAGGGTTTGGAGGATATTGTCCATTGCGTGAAGGGTTCATGCTTTTTAGGTGATTTTGTGTCTCTTCAGATTACAAAGACGTTAAAGCCCTCTGAAACAGGCCAAAACTTTTTTGCTGCATTTAAGGCCCGAAAACGGAGAGTAACAAACACACTTATGTAATAAGAGCTTTAATTAGCTGTCAAAAAGCCATCTTCTACATTCATTATCTTCCCAGTTATATTTCTGGAGGTTTGATTTGATTACATATTGATTGCTGTTGAGTTATAAAAGTTTCTTCTGTCTCTGTCTCCTTGGACACGGAGTATGATATTCTCCTTGTTTTGAGATATATCATTACATATTAAGCAAGAGCTCTGAGGGCTTCTAGATTAATTCCGGATATATTGTCAACATATTCTGTCGGTGCTCTGAAGGTTTCAAGGTTAATTCAGGAGTTATAATCAACATACTGAGTTGACGTTCTTGGTTTTCAGGGCGGTGTTATCATGGCACACATAGCTGCAAATCATTTATCTGGAGAGGCTCGCTCAGGTTTGAGCTCATTATCCCCTTTAAATTCGATTATCATTTCTAATTGTATTTATTGATGACAATTTATTAGTCCTTGAATAGAACTAAAATTGTAGATAGTTTGATTTACAATTGGGTAAAAGCTATTGCTTATTGTTTGAATTCATTCATATTATTTATTTTGTAGTTAGTTTGGGGTAAAAGGTAGCTCTCTGCTAATTTAATTATCCATATATATGCTTGTTTTTTGCTATTTGAATTAGTGTTAACAACCGGTGTGCCTTAGGATTGATATAGTTTGTTCCCTTGTGGTATAGAATTGAGCACATCATGCTGATTGAATCACTTTTACTTTGTGCTATGATACTTAGCAATTTGCATTCGCTTATCTCCTCCTCGCAAGTCTGAACTTTATCTTCTACTTGCATTCATTAATAGTAACTAGGATCTTCATATCATTTTTGATTTGGGTTCTCTGATATTTATAAGTTCAGACTCTAACTAGGGTTTTGTTTATAAGACAACGTTCGTTCTAATGTTTATGTTTAAGGGTTGCCTGTGTTCTTCTTTCTTCTTCGGTAGATAGGATAAAGCTCTTACGTCTTTCCTTGCTTCTGTTTAGGGGCACTTTAAGTCTTTCCACATCTATAGCTGGTTGAAAGTGGCTTAATCAATTCCCTATCATTCGTTTATAAAATCCTTGCATAAAATGAAGTGAAGAAGTGTGCATTTGTTGACAATTGTTTTCATCTAACTACTCTCTTACATTTATTACTTAATAAAGTTTCCATGGTCTTTCAATACAGGAGCCTCAAGTGATGCTTTGTTCAAGGAACTCTGGCATGCCTGTGCTGGACCCCTTGTCACCGTTCCCCGTGAAGGAGAACGAGTGTATTACTTCCCGCAAGGTCATATGGAACAGGTGTGTGCTATTCCTTTATCGTTTTTCTCTTTACCCTCTGTTTTTTGGTGATGAAATCTATTTCTTTCTCCTTCCCATCACTGTTTAAAATTTACAGATTGTGTTGGTTATTTTGTATACCAGCATGCGGGCACTTGTAACTGTTGTCTTTGGTTTTCCATTTGTATTGTACGTATTAACCTGTCGAAACATAGACATAATTTTTTAACCTTAAAATGAAAAATATTCTTCATACTTTTGCCTATTAAAAAAATCACAACATTATCTGCCTCATAGATATCATGCATATGTTTTGTTTGTGTATCTCATCTCCTTGCTGCAACTTTTTTGCCATTTTTATTATCATAGGGAGCTACAGAAACTCTTCCCTTTTCTATGAGTATTATTAATCTTTTCAAGTGGGACTTGAAGACATGTATAACAGGTGTAACTCTGGAAATCTGCTTATATAACTCTCTAAGAACGGACAGACCCCATTGGCATCCATTCTCATTTATTGTATCATTTACCCTCTGTTTAAGCAAGTTTGTTATTCTCCCCTATTTTACCAATGGCCTGGTTCCTACTTTTCTTACAGCTTGAAGCATCAACACATCAGGGCTCAGACCAGCAGCTTCCTTTGTTCAACTTACCAGCTAAAATACTCTGTAAAGTGATGAATGTTCAGCTTCGAGTGAGTTCCGCTTGATAGTTTATGCTTTCATGACTAGAAATTTCTTCTTTCCTAGGGCCGCCCCAGACCTTCTCCAACCCCTGTGCTGACAGGGATGTCTGTGGGGCACCATGTTTCTTTTTCCACACAGTACTCAGTACTCCAACTTGTATTGTAGGCTGAACCCGAAACGGATGAAGTTTATGCGCAGATAACTTTGTTACCTGAGCCAGATGTGAGTTTTCTACTCCTTATCTCATAGTAAACTGAGAAACAGAGTCCACTCTTTGCCTTCTGTCTATATCAAGATCTAAAACTTATTGCTGCCTTGTGTCATCCTTGTATCCTACTTTTCTACTCTTTTTTTTCTTATGACTGCCTTGTCGTTATTTCTCACCTGGATCAGCAAGGTGAGGTTGGAAGCCCAGATCCCCCGCTACTAGAACCTCCAAAGTGCACTATCCATTCATTTTGCAAGACACTTACCGCTTCTGATACAAGCACCCATGGTGGATTTTCTGTTCTCCGGAGGCATGCTGATGACTGTTTGCCTCCACTGGTAAGCTGTCCAAATTCCTTTTAACTGTATAAGTTATTTTATTCTTCACTTCCACATGGCACAATTGCCTTATTTTTCTCTGGTCTTCCTAGGGAATGGATTTTAAGTAACATTATTTCCTTTCAGGATATGTCCCAACAACCACCCTGGCAAGAATTGGTTGCTACTGATCTTCACGGCAATGAGTGGCATTTTCGTCACATCTTTCGAGGTTAGGATTTGATTTGATCCATTGTTGGACAATGAGTACTGGAGGTTACAAACATTTAAAGTTGGAGATCGTGTGGGGTTGATTTTCTTTTGCAGTGATAGATAGATTTGTCAAATAATAACAAAGAAATCAGTGCTATACAGGCTTATAGTTAAAACATTAGTTATTAAGTCATGAATATTGACTTTGTCCAACTATTCATTGTTCTATATGTTTCGACTTGTATTAAACATCACTTCAGGGCAACCTCGGCGCCACTTACTAACAACTGGCTGGAGCGTCTTTGTCAGCGCAAAAAAGTTGGTTGCTGGTGATGCTTTTATCTTCCTAAGGCAAGTTTTTTATCAAATATGAAAAATTCGATTTTGTTGTGTTAGAATGTGTTGCAATAAATAACATTAATCGTGTGTTCCCAGGGGAGAAAATGGGGAGCTACTGTTGGTGTGAGGAGCTCATGAGACAACTAAACAATATGCCATCTTCTGTTATATCCAGTCACAGCATGCATCTAGGTGTTCTGCTACTGCATCTCACGCAATTTCAACTGGAACCCTCTTTTTCAGTTTACTATAAACCAAGGTTTTTCTTCTGTACAATTTCTTGGACAAGTGATATTTTAACTCATTTTGTTTCATGTTGCTGGTATGCCGAGCTTGCTTGGTGCCTTAATTTAGAAAATTGCAATCTATGGAATCTTTACACCTTAAGGATTGAAGATCAATCTGAGTTTTTTTCTTTTTTGGTTGTCTGTTGTTATTTATGTGTGGATATACTTCAGAGTACTCTTTGACATAATGTTCATACTACAATCTTGTTATTGACATGGCCAGAAATGAATGAGCGTGTTGACTGTTTAAAATGCCCGGTTCCATCTCTTTTACCCCCCTCCCATTTTAATGAAATCTATGAATTCCAGACAAATAAATAGCATCACTCTTCTAATTCTTTTTTCAATCCACGTGATTTATGGGATTCATTGACTGAACAAGCAGCATCAAGTTTTTTGTTCTTCTGCTCAAATCTTTTGAGTTTTAATATGCTGTTTTACTGGCTGGGTAAATATGTTTTTTTGAACTTGCTCTTTCTCTGTCCAGAACAAGCCGATCTGAGTTCCTAGTAAGTCTCAACAAGTACATTGAAGCTCGAAGCCAGAAACTCTCTGTTGGGATGAGGTTTAAAATGAGATTTGAGGGTGAGGAAGTTCCTGAGAGAAGGTAACTGTTTTTTTTATTCTTTGGCTTAGCCGGTGTAGAAAAGGTAAAATAACTGATTAATCTGATCATACAGGTTCAGTGGAACGATAGTTGGCGTTGGAGATAACACAACATCAAGATGGCTTGATTCTGAATGGAGATCCCTAAAGGTGAATATATTGCTTACTGCTGCCCTATGACATAGGTGACTTTTTATTGCATTTTGGTGAACCAGTTCCTAATATTTCAGCTCCCATCCAATTAGATTTTACCCATTAAGGTAAATGGAGAGAAAAATAGAAAGCAGGATAGATTCAGCTGGCATGCAAGCCTTGATTTCTAAGCTGATTTCCTCACATTTACTAGTAGGACCATGCTGACAATTTAAGAACTTTCAAAATTCCTGGGTAGGCCTAGATCTCTGTTTGGTTGGTTGCATTTGTGTTATTAGTTGGTTGTGATGAACTTATGTTAACATTATTTTTATTTTTACACCTTCATGGAGACTGGGCATTAATATTGGTGCTCAACTTTGGAACAAACAAGAATTATGTCTGATTAAGATTAGAATGACCGCGTTCTTTGATATTATCTGCTTTTGACCAACTTTATTTGGACAATGAAAATCTTTTGGAGGCAATTTTAGAAGTCCATAAGTAGAATATCAAATAATTCCAGTCCCACTGACATTTTCCTCTTAGACAATCTTAATTCCGCCGCTGTTTGTGTGCCTTAGACGAATGCTTGTTGAAGTTAACAATTAATGCTCTTCACGTCTTATTTGTGCCTCTTGAGACTCGGTTATCTTTACGCCAAAACTCAGGCTCTCTTGTTTTTCTGTATGTAGATTGCTATTGGTTGATGGTCCCTTACGAAGCATTTAATAAATAGTGATATGGCATAAATTTTTCTAGGCCATTAAGTGGTCACTTGAGCACATTTATTCAGTCAAAGTGAATTTGTTATGATTGTGCCTGCTGTCTTTGGTGGTTTTTGTCTTTCTGTCCTTGTGATTTTCATATTAAAGCTAATGATGAACTTGTACATGATTTTTACTTTTGATTTTAGGTTCAATGGGATGAACCTTCATCAATTCTGCGCCCAGATAGAGTTTCTCCATGGGAATTAGCCGCTTGTGGCAGCTACGCCTACAAACGCTCAACCTCCCAAAGAAATAAGCGGGTTCGGCCACCAGTTTTACCTACTCAAATGCCAGATCTTTCTGCGCTTGTATGAAGCTTAT
>JAINUV010001150.1:0-11112 GCA_020205505.1 Panax japonicus
GGTTTCGGCAGACATGCCGAAGGGAGCCGGCAAATCGACGGCGACACCTTTGAGATTGGAGCTGACCATCAACTGGCTATCGCCGCCATTGAGTGTCAGTTGCAATTGATACGGGATCACGCCGCTCGCCGGCAACGGCTGAGTGACGCTCAGCCAGTTCGCAAGTTTCTTGACTTCGACCTGCCCCGAGGCCGTGACACGGGTATTGAGCTTGCCTTCACGACCATCGGCAAATATCTGTGCACTCACCGGTTTGTCGAACGCTTTTGCCGTGATGTTCTGGCCGCTCAACCCTTTGCTGCTGTCGAAACGAAAATCACCTTTGAGCTGAGTCAGTTCAAGAGGAGGCTCGGGCAATTTCAAATGGGCCTTTGCCGTTTTGAAGTCGACAATGATCTTCGGCTGCTCGCCTTTGACCAACGGAATATCCAGCTTAAGTTTGCCTTGCAAATCACCCTCACCTTCCCAGCCGGCAAAAGTATCGGCAGTGCCGATCGGCGCTTCCTTGAGAATTTTCAGGCCATCACCCAAGCCGCCGGCAAACCCGCCGTCGAGGAACAGATGAGTGCTCTGCCCTTCCGGAACATGAGGAATGTTGACGTAAATATCGCTGACCTGAGTGTCGAGCAACTGCCCCTTGCTGGCCAGAATCCGCACGCCGCTGTCCTCGACGAACACGTCCCCCGTGACCTTGCTGACATGCGGCCAGCCCGGTTGAAACGCCAACTCGGCATCGTGCACTTTGAAAAACAGACTGATGCTGCGGGCAGCATCTTCGGCATCGTGGTTCAGCGACCCCTGGTACTGGAAGAAACCTTGATCGACTGCACCCTTGAGAATCGCTGTACGCAGCCATTCGTCGAGTGCCGGGCTGAGGACGGCTGGTAAATACTTGGCGGTATAGCGACCATCCCCGTCGACCATGCCGACCCGCAGGTCCATGTAGTCTTCCTGGTTGTGGTCGAAATGCAGACGGATCAGGAAGTCACCGGCAATCTTGCCTTCCTCGCCCAATACCTTCAGGTACGGCGCGATCAGGGTGAAACCTTCTTTATCGAGTTTCCAGGTCAACCGGGCATTGGCCTGGATGTATTGCCAGGGCTTGGCGAAAATCGGGTCCAGGTGGAGCATGAAATCCTTGCTGTCCATGCGCAGCTCACCGTGGCCCAGGTCGCCGCTGATACTGCCGCTGACATTCCGTGCCGCCGGCGCACCGTGGTAGGCATCGAAACCTACCCGATCGAGGTTGGCGGCAAAGCTGAACTTGCTGTCGTCAGTGGCATTGGGCCGCACATCAATCAGAACATTGCGCAAGCCACCGATCACCTTGAGTCGCTCGACCACCGTGGCAAAGCCTTCAGGTAATGGCGCCAGGGCATTGAGCAACGGCGTGAGCGGAGTGAGCTCGAGGCGGTCGGCTTGCAGGTGCCAAACCTCTTCCGCCTTGTCGGTGGCCGCGAGCTGCTTGAGCTGCAAGCGTGATTCCCAGCGAGTCTCGCCCAGGTTCATGGCCAGAGAATCCAGGGTGACCAACATGCCTTCGGTGCTGCGCTGAAAATAGCCGTTGAGCGCCAGATTATTGATCTGGACCGGCTTGCGCTCGGCATAGGCCCCTTTGATTTGAGGCGCGTTCAACCGGATGGCGGCACTTTGCAATGCGCCTTGACCCCAAGTCGCCCACAGCTCGCCACCGGCCTTGATCTCTGAGAAATTCCATTGCTGGGAAACGCTTTTGGGCACCCATTTTGACCAGTCACTTTGCGGCAGGCTCAGGTAGATATCCGCCTCACCTTCCTTCCATCGACTGGCCTGAATGCGAGTACGCAGGCTCATCGCCATCGGCTGACCATCGGGCAGGGTCAAGCGGACATCAAGCCGCTGGCGGTATGCACCGGTTTTCAGATTCAGACCAACGTAAGTCAGGCTCAGCGGGGACTCACCCCAGGGCTGCAACGTGATCTGACTGTCGAGCACCGACAACTGCTGGACCATTTGCAGGCCATTGAGCAACTGCTCCGGGTCGAGGGGCTGATCGTTTTTTACCGGCAAACCTTCCAGCGCCCACTGACCATCATTGCCTTGTTTGAGGCTGATCTTCAGGCCATTGAGTTCCAGGTGGGCAATACGCACTTCGCGCGCCAGTAGACTGGCCCAGAGGTCCGGCACCGCCCGCACTTTGTCCAGGTGCAGCGCATTCGCACCCTCGCCGACCGTCACATCGTGGGCCGACAATATGGGTGCGAAGCCGCTCCAGTTGCCTTCGAGTTCGCCAATCTGCAGCGGCATGCCCAAGGCGTCGCTGGCCCTGGCCTGAACCTCGCCGCGGTACTCGGCTACCAGTGGCGCCAGCTCACGGCCAAGACTGACGTACAACGCCATCAACACCAAAGCCAACGCGCACAGGCCAAGACCCCAGCGGGTCAGTGCGGCCAAAATGCGTGTCAGACGCTCCATGTCAGTTGGCTCCCATGGCAAAAGTTTTGCAAAAAGCTGAGGCCAGCCGTTCAGGAAAAGTTAAAACACAGCAGTTCAGAGCAGCACCACGTCGTATTGTTCCTGGGAATACATGGTTTCCACCTGGAACCGAATCGTGCGGCCGATAAACCCTTCAAGCTCGGCGACATTGCCTGACTCCTCATCGAGCAGTCGATCGACAACTTTCTGGTTCGCCAATACACGATAGCCTTCCGCCTGATAGGCGCGAGCCTCTCGGAGAATTTCCCGGAAGATTTCGTAGCAAACGGTTTCCGGGGTCTTCAACTTGCCGCGGCCCTGGCAACTGCTGCACGGCTCGCACAAGACCTGCTCGAGGCTTTCACGGGTGCGTTTACGGGTCATCTGCACCAGGCCCAACTCGGTGATGCCGATAATGTTGGTCTTGGCGTGGTCACGCTCCAATTGTTTCTCGAGTGTGCGCAGCACTTGACGCTGGTGCTCTTCATCTTCCATGTCGATGAAGTCGATGATGATGATCCCGCCCAGATTACGCAGGCGCAATTGCCGAGCAATCGCTGTCGCGGCCTCGAGATTGGTCTTGAAGATGGTTTCTTCCAGATTGCGATGACCGACGAATGCCCCGGTGTTGACGTCGATGGTGCTCATGGCTTCCGCCGGGTCGACCACCAGATAACCGCCGGACTTCAGCGGGACTTTGCGTTCCAGTGCTTTCTGGATTTCGTCTTCGACGCCGTACAGGTCAAAAATTGGCCGCTCGCCGGGGTAATGTTCCAGACGATCGGCAATCTCCGGCATCAGTTCGGCGACGAACTGCGTGGTTTTCTGGAAGGTTTCCCGGGAGTCGATGCGAATTTTTTCGATCTTGGGGCTCACCAGGTCACGCAAGGTACGCAGCGCGAGACCAAGATCTTCGTAAATCACACTCGGTGCGCTGATGGTTTTGATCTGCGCATTGATCTGATCCCAGAGTCGGCGCAGGTAGCGGATGTCCATGAGGATTTCATCGGCACCAGCGCCTTCCGCCGCGGTACGCAGGATGAAACCGCCCGCCTCCTTGATGCCTTCTTTGGCGACGCAATCGGAGACCACCTGCTTGAGACGCTCACGCTCGGCTTCATCTTCGATTTTCAGTGAAATGCCGACATGAGCCGTGCGCGGCATGTAGACCAGATAGCGCGAAGGAATCGACAGCTGGGTGGTCAATCGCGCGCCTTTGGAGCCGATCGGGTCCTTGGTGACTTGCACCACCAGGCTCTGGCCTTCATGAACCAGGGAGCTGATGCTCTCGACCGCCGGGCCTTCGCGCAGGGAAATTTCCGAAGCATGAATGAACGCGGCACGATCCAGGCCAATGTCGACGAAAGCGGCCTGCATACCGGGTAATACCCGTACGACCTTGCCTTTATAGATATTGCCAACGATGCCGCGCTTTTGCGTACGTTCGACGTGGACCTCTTGCAGGACACCGTTTTCAACCACCGCCACGCGCGATTCCATCGGCGTGATGTTGATCAGGATCTCTTCACTCATGGCAGGGTCTCGTTCAGGCATGTTCACGGTAATGGCCACATCTGGTCAGTACGACGCTCAACGCGCGTTATAGGTTTGCCAACAGGGTATGCCGAAATGGCCCAGCAGTTCTGCGGTTTCGCACAGCGGCAAGCCAACCACCGCTGAGTAACTTCCATTGAGCCCGGCGACAAACACCGCACCCAGTCCTTGTATTCCATAACCACCGGCCTTGTCCCTCGGCTCGCCGCTGGCCCAGTAGGCCGCCGCCTCATCGCCGCCTATCGGACGAAAACGCACCACGCTACGCACCACCCGTGACTCGCAACGCTCATCGTCGAGCAAAGCGATCGCCGTCAGGACTTCATGCTCACACCCAGACAACATCATTAGCATGGCGCAAGCGTCAGCTTCATCAACCGGCTTGCCAAGAATTTTCCCGTCCAGCACCACGGCGGTATCGGCCCCCAGTACGCAGAACGGAAGGTCGGACTGCACGACAGCGCGCCCGGCCGCAGCCTTGCCGCGCGCCAGGCGCTCGACATAGGCCGATGGGGATTCGTGGGGTAATGGCGTTTCGTCGATGTCCGCACTGACGGCGGAAAAGGGTACGCCGATCTGCGTAAGCAGTTCACGTCGACGCGGTGAGCCAGAGGCGAGGTACAGCGGCTTCATCAAGACATCTCCCTTGTCATGGTGTGGGCAAATGCCTGACCGAATCAGTTGATTTTGTAGCGTCGACGCAATCCGCGCAAACCGTAGCTGACCCAAGGCCAGAGCAAGGCGCTGACCAGTGCCGGCAACACCAGTGCCAGCGTGGGTTGGCGATTGCCGGTCAGGGCACTGAGCCATAGCTGAACCAGCTGTGCGAGGCCGAAGATCACCAGGATAACCAGGCTTTGTTGCCACATCGGGAACATCCGCAAGCGTTGTTGCAGCGCCAGCACCAGGTAGGTGATTAACGTCAGGATCAAGGCATTCTGCCCCAGCAGCGTGCCATAGAGCACATCCTCGGTCAGGCCCAGGCACCACGCGGTGACCATCCCGACTTTCTGCGGCAGGGTCAATGCCCAGAACGCCAGCAGCAAGGCCAGCCAAAGAGGACGGAGTATTTCCATGAATTGCGGCAGCGGCGATACGCTGAGCAGCAAGCCGATGGCGAAGGTCAGCCAGACGATCCAGCCGTTTCGGGAGGCTTTGACACCAGCCATTATTCTCGTCCCCCAGGGGTAGCCGGCGCGGAGACAGCCGGTTTGGCCGCAGGCTTCACCACGGCGGGTTGAGCCGTCGGCGGCTTGGATGGCGCCGGTGCCGTCGCGGACGGCTTCGGATGTTTAACGCCAGGTTTGGCCGGGGTTGCAGCCGCGGGCACGCTGGCTGGCGCTGCCGGGGTCGCCGGGGCAGCCGGAGCCGGAACGATGGCCGGTTTGGGCACTGTCGCGGGAATGATCGGCCCACCGCCCTGCGCATCCAGGGATTCCTGCGCCTGGGCAGCGTCGTTGGCACGCTCTTCCGGGGTACGGGTGTCGCTGAACACCAGCAGCAGGTAACGGCTGCGATTCAGCGCAGCCGTCGGCACGGCGCGAACAATGGCGAACGGCTGGCCGGAGTCGTGAATCACTTCCTTGACCGTTGCGACCGGGTAACCGGCCGGGAAGCGCTGGCCAAGGCCGGAGCTGACTAGCAGATCACCTTCCTTGATGTCAGCGGTATCGGCCACATGACGCAGCTCCAGGCGCTCCGGATTGCCGGTGCCGCTGGCGATCGCCCGCAGGCCGTTGCGGTTGACCTGCACCGGAATGCTGTGGGTGGAATCGGTCAGCAACAGGACGCGGGAGGTGTATGGCATCAACTCGACCACTTGCCCCATCAGGCCGCGGGCATCGAGCACCGGCTGGCCGAGGACCACGCCGTCACGCTCGCCCTTGTTGATGATGATCCGATGGGTAAAGGGATTGGGGTCCATGCCGATCAGCTCGGCCACCTCGACCTTCTCGTTCACCAGCGCCGAAGAATTGAGCAACTCGCGCAGCCGAACGTTCTGCTCGGTCAGGGCGGCAAGCTTTTGCATGCGCCCCTGCAACAGCAGGTTCTCGGTCTTGAGTTTTTCGTTTTCGGCGACGAGCTCAGTCCGGCTGCCAAACTGGCTGGCCACGCCTTGCCATAGCCGCTGCGGCAGGTCGGTGATCCAGTAGGACTGCATCAACACCAGCGACATCTGGCTACGCACTGGCTTGAGCAGTGTGAAGCGGGCATCGACCACCATCAGCGCGATCGAAAGCACGACCAGCACCAACACGCGCACGCCCAGTGAGGGACCTTTGGAGAAAAGCGGTTTAATAAGCCGCTCCTCCCAGGCAAATGTTCTCTTTACTCATACGGCATCAAACCGGCCTGGATGCAGACGACAGAAGATAAACGCGAACAGGCAGCACTGCAAAGTGCCGCCTGCGCGCTCAACAGCATAGAGGCAATCCGGCGACTTATTCGCTGGAGAGCAGGTCCATGGTGTGTTTATCCATCATTTCCAGGCACGGCCACCGCCGCGAGCAACGCAGGTCAGCGGGTCTTCGGCGACGATCACCGGCAGACCGGTTTCCTGGGCCAGCAACTTGTCGAGGTCACGCAGCAAGGCGCCACCACCGGTCAGGACCAGGCCACGCTCGGCGATGTCGGAAGCCAGTTCCGGAGGCGATTGCTCCAGGGCGCTCTTCACGGCCTGAACGATGGTGGCCAGGGACTCTTGCAGAGCTTCCAGCACTTCGTTGGAGTTCAGGGTGAATGCACGTGGAACGCCTTCAGGCCAGGTTACGGCCACGTACGTCGACTTCAGCGAACTTCGCCGCCCGGGTAGGCCGTACCGATTTCCTGCTTGATGCGCTCGGCAGGTCGGATTCACCGATCAGGCTGCCGTAGTTGCGACGCACGTAAGGTGATGATCGCTTCGTCGAAGCGGTCGCCGCCCACACGCACGGATTCGGCATACACCACACCGTTCAGGGAGATCAGGGCGATTTCAGTGGTACCACCACCGATATCCACGACCATCGAACCGCGAGCTTCTTCAACCGGCAGGCCGGCACCGATCGCAGCGGCCATTGGCTCTTCGATCAGGAACACTTCACGGGCACCGGCACCGAGGGCCGATTCACGGATGGCACGACGCTCAACCTGGGTGGATTTGCACTGGAACGCAGATCAAGCACACGAGGGCTGGGCTGCAGGAAGCTGTTTTCGTGAACCTTGTTGATGAAGTACTGCAGCATCTTTTCGCAGACGCTGAAGTCGGCGATCACGCCGTCCTTCATCGGACGAATGGCAGCAATGTTGCCCGGCGTACGGCCCAAGCATGCGCTTCGCTTCGGTGCCGACAGCAACGACACTTTTCTGGTTACCGTGTGTCCGAATAGGCCACAACGATGGCTCATTCAGGACGATACCGCGCTCGCGCACGTAAATAAGGGTGTTGGCAGTGCCCAGGTCAATGGAAAGATCGCTGGAAAACATGCCACGCAGTTTCTTGAACATGGGAAAGGGACCCTAGGCAACGCGTGGGTAAAAAAGTGCGGCAAACTCTAACAACGACAGGGATTTTGGGCAAGGCGCCAATATGTTAAATTGGCCGCTTTTCTGTGCACCAAGCCCCACAATCGCGGCCTTATGACCGTAGAAGTGCGGTAGTGTTCCGACAATCTAACACACGGACGCCGTCCGTTCTGTTTTCCACTGGAGAATCCCAATGGCGCTTGAACGCTCCGACGTGGAAAAAATCGCTCATCTGGCCTGTCTGGGCCTCAATGAAGCCGATCTTCCACACATCACTTCGGCCCTCAACAGTATTCTCGGGCTGGTCGACGAAATGCAGGCGGTCAATACCGACGGTATCGAACCGCTCGCCCACCCACTGGAAGCCAGCCAGCGCCTGCGTGCAGACGTCGTGACCGAGACCAATCATCGCGAGGCTTACCAGTCCATCGCACCAGCGGTCGAAAACGGCCTGTACCTGGTTCCGAAAGTCATCGACTAAAGGGAAAGAGCCTGCAATGCATCAATTGACTCTGGCCGAGATCGCCCGCGGACTCGCCGATAAAAAGTTTTCTTCCGAAGAGCTGACCAAAGTCCTGCTGACGCGCATCGCCCAGCTTGATCCACAGCTCAACAGTTTCATCAGCCTCACCGAGGACCTGGCGCTCACGCAGGCGAAAGCCGCTGACGCCCGCCGGGCCAATGGTGAGAGCGGTGCCCTGCTCGGCGCGCCGATCGCCCACAAAGACCTGTTCTGCACCCAGGGCATCCGCACCAGCTGCGGCTCGAAGATGCTCGACAACTTTAAGGCACCATACGACGCCACCGTCGTCGCCAGGCTGGCCGCCGCCGGGGCCGTGACCCTGGGCAAGACCAACATGGACGAATTCGCCATGGGTTCGGCCAACGAGTCGAGCTACTACGGCGCCGTGAAAAACCCGTGGAACCTCGAATACGTGCCTGGCGGCTCGTCCGGCGGTTCGGCCGCGGCCGTTGCCGCTCGTCTGTTGCCGGCAGCCACCGGCACCGACACCGGCGGCTCCATTCGTCAACCCGCCGCATTGACCAACCTTACCGGTCTGAAACCGACGTACGGTCGCGTTTCGCGCTGGGGCATGATCGCCTACGCCTCGAGCCTCGATCAGGGTGGCCCGTTGGCGCGCACTGCCGAAGACTGCGCAATTTTGCTGCAAGGCATGGCCGGTTTCGACCCGAACGACTCGACCAGCATCGACGAGCCCGTACCGGACTACAGCGCCAGCCTCAACGGCTCGCTGCAAGGCCTGCGCATTGGCGTGCCTAAAGAGTATTTCGGCGCTGGCCTCGACCCGCGCATCGCCGATCTGATCCACAACAGCGTCAAGGAGCTGGAAAAGCTCGGTGCCGTGGTCAAGGAAATCAGCCTGCCGAACATGCAGCACGCGATCCCTGCGTACTACGTGATCGCCCCGGCAGAGGCCTCTTCCAACCTGTCGCGTTTCGACGGCGTGCGCTTCGGCTACCGCTGCGAAAACCCGGTCAACCTGATGGACCTGTACAAACGCTCCCGTGGCGAAGGCTTCGGTCCGGAAGTGCAGCGCCGGATCATGGTCGGCGCCTACGCACTGTCGGCCGGTTACTACGACGCCTATTACTTGAAAGCGCAGAAGATCCGTCGCTTGATCAAGAACGACTTCATGGCGGCCTTCAACGAGGTCGACATCATCCTCGGCCCAACCACGCCGAACCCGGCCTGGAAGCTTGGCGCCAAGAACAGCGACCCGGTCGCTGCGTACCTGGAAGACGTCTACACCATCACCGCCAACCTCGCTGGCCTGCCGGGCTTGTCCATGCCTGCCGGTTTTGTCGATGGCCTGCCGGTCGGCGTGCAATTGCTCGCTCCGTACTTCCAGGAAGGTCGCCTGTTGAACGTTGCCCACCAGTATCAGCTACACACTGACTGGCACACCCGCACCCCGCAGGGGTTTTGAAACTGCTGCGCTCGGTAATGCTGCGTTGAAAACTGGCTCGTAATGCTCATTGACTAAAGTCAACTCCGCTTACTCGCCAGTTTTCGCCTTGCCTTATCTTCGCTCGCGACGTTTCAAAATCCCCTGCCTAGGCTTCTGAGGAGACACACATGCAATGGGAAGTCGTGATCGGGCTGGAGATTCATACCCAGCTCACCACCCGGTCGAAAATCTTTTCCGGTAGTTCCACCACGTTCGGCTCCGAGCCGAACACCCAGGCCAGCCTGATTGACCTGGGCATGCCCGGCGTACTGCCGGTGCTGAACCAGGAAGCGGTGCGCATGGCGGTGATGTTCGGCCTGGCGATTGACGCCGAGATCGGCCAGCACAACGTGTTCGCCCGCAAGAACTACTTCTACCCGGACCTGCCCAAGGGCTATCAGATCAGCCAGATGGAGCTGCCGATCGTCGGCAAGGGCCACCTGGACATCGCCCTGGAAGACGGCACGGTCAAACGTGTCGGCATCACCCGCGCGCACCTGGAAGAAGACGCCGGCAAGAGCCTGCACGAAGAGTTCAATGGTGCCACCGGCATCGACCTGAACCGTGCCGGCACGCCGCTGCTGGAAATCGTTTCCGAGCCGGACATGCGCAGCGCCAAGGAAGCCGTGGCCTACGTCAAGGCGATCCACGCGCTGGTGCGTTACCTGGGCATCTGCGACGGCAACATGGCTGAGGGCTCGCTGCGTTGCGACTGCAACGTGTCGATCCGTCCGAAAGGCCAGGCCGAGTTCGGCACCCGCTGCGAGATCAAGAACGTCAACTCGTTCCGCTTCATCGAGAAGGCGATCAACAGCGAAATCCAGCGTCAGATCGAATTGATCGAAGACGGCGGCAAAGTGATCCAGCAAACCCGCCTGTACGATCCGAACAAGGACGAGACCCGTCCAATGCGCAGCAAAGAGGAAGCCAACGACTACCGTTACTTCCCCGATCCAGACCTGCTGCCGGTCGTGATTGAAAACGCGTTCCTCGACGACGTGCGCGCCACCCTGCCGGAATTGCCCCCACAGAAACGCGAGCGTTTCCAGGAGCAGTTCGGTCTGTCGGTATACGACGCCAACGTGCTGGCCACCAGCCGTGAGCAGGCGGACTACTTCGAACAAGTCGCAAGCATCAGCGGCGACGCCAAGCTGGCCGCCAACTGGGTGATGGTCGAATTGGGCAGCCTGCTCAACAAACAAGGCCTGGACATCGAAGCGTCACCGGTTTCCGCCGAACAACTGGGCGGCATGCTGCTGCGGATCAAGGACAACACCATCTCGGGCAAGATCGCCAAGGTTGTGTTTGAAGCCATGGCCAACGGCGAAGGCAGCGCGGACGAGATCATCGACAAGCGCGGCCTGAAGCAAGTGACCGACACCGGCGCAATCTCGGCAGTGCTGGACGAAATGCTCGCGGCCAACGCCGAACAGGTCGAGCAGTACCGTGCGGCAGACGAAGCCAAGCGCGGCAAGATGTTCGGTTTCTTCGTCGGCCAGGCCATGAAAGCCTCCAAAGGCAAGGCCAACCCGCAACAGGTGAACGAATTGCTGAAAAGCAAGCTCGAAGGCTGATAGAAATGGAGCCAGCATTTTTTACTGGCTCCGCGTCCTGTGGCGAGGGAGCTTGC